>JALPQI010021190.1:0-22496 GCA_025490895.1 Thaumatotibia leucotreta
AGATCCCCTCATCGCGCCCTCGGCTGTCAAACTCCTTTTGAGAAGATGAACGGTAATAAACCGAATTTAGATCATCTTCGGATATTCTGATGTAGAGCTCTAACTCATGTTCCAGACTGTCAAAGAAAGAAATTGGATATGAAAGTGGTTGAATCCATATTTGTGGGATACTCAGATTATCCACACAACAATTTATTTAGGGATCCGCAATTTCCAAAACGATTGTTTAAATCGCGTGATGTAACGTTCTTCGAAGATTGCTTCACAGGTTTGAAGAATAATAAATCGAACGAAGAGCCCAGTACATCTCATTCTATGCCTACTTCTGCACCTGTCATACTATTGTCTGAAAATAGTATTCGTCAGGATCGTGATGTAAGTAGTGAGGAATCTATGGTTGTTCCTAACGAGGCCGTCGAGCAAGACGATACAACGTTAGAGGAATTCCAGGATGCCTCAGCTGAGAAAACTCCTGTACCAGGAGAGGAAAATCAGGTACTGGAAAATATTCCTGTAGTTGAAGAGCGTAGGTATCCTACTAGAGACCGGAAACCTCCAGATTACTTTTCATATCACATCGTGGAAGAAGATAATATACCTAAAACGTATTAGGAAGCGAGAAATGCTGATGATTCTGATAATTGGAAGTCAGCCATGCTGGATGAATATAATTCGTTGATGAAGCTAAACACTTGGACATTAGTAGATAAACCTGACAAGAAAGTGATTCCTTGTAAATGGGTTTATAACCTTAAAACTGATGCACATGGAAATATCACGAAATATAAAGCTAGGTTAGTGATAAGATTTAGACGTTGACACCGCATTTCTCAATGGTGACCTTGAAGAGGAAGTTTACATGACTCAACCTCAGGGTTTTGTGAAAAAAGGTCAAGAAGATAAGGTATGTCTATTGCAAAGGTCCCTATATGGCTTAAAACAAGCCCCTCGAGCTAGGTATACTAAGCTCAACGAAACGTTGATGAAAATAGGTTTTAATAAATTACCTACTGACCCCTGTGTATATAAGAAACTTTTTGGTTCCGAGTTAGTTATACTGGCTGTTTACGTTGATGACATTATTGTTTTCTATAAGAATGACATGACGTTTAATATTGTCAAACGTGATTTGGAAAAATACTTTTCGTTGAAAGATTTGGGTGCGCTTAAATATTATTTAGCGCTTAATATCTCGTGGGATAAAGATAATATTAAAATAAATCAAAAATCTTATATTAAATACTTATTAATTAAGTATCATATGGAGATGGCAAAACAAGTTGAAACGCCATTGTGTAATAGCAAGTTGGATACCTCGAATTGTTCTGGTAAGAATCCTATGTATCCATTTCAAAACTTGATTGGCTCATTAATGTATGTCGCTGTTAATACGAGACCAGATATTGCGTTTGCTGTTAGTTATTTAAGTCAATTTAACAACTCGTACACTGGCACACATTGGTTGGCCGCTAAACGAATACTGCAGTACCTCAAAGGTACTATAAACTATTCTATAGTTTACAGGAAGACGGGTGAAGCACTGATCGGATACACAGATGCAGATTTTGCAAATTGTAAGTTGGATCGTCGGTCGTATACTGGATATTGCTTCAAGCTAGCTAATGAACCAGTTTCCTGGGCTTGCAAAAAGCAGCCGACCATAGTGCTAAGCTCATGCGAGGCGGAATACGTAGCTCTGACTGATGCTGCAAAGGAGGCTCTATATCTACGTCGTCTTATTTCCGAGGTAGGTGGGACACAGTATCCTAGTATTACTATTTGCAGCGATAGTCAGAGTGCGCAGAACTTAGCTCGCAATCCGATTAATCATGGCCGTGGGTCAATCACTTTTTTTATGTTGTTATTCTGTCACATCACCCAGGGGACAACAGTGTGATAGTTTGGTAGGAGAAAGTATCCTACAAGCTCTACCATCATGATTAGTGGGTGACCCACCTTGGAAGGGCCCCATAACTATAAAAAAAATTAAAGTTTTGTCACTTTTAATGCCATTAAACTGTAACTTTAAGGGTGACCCAGGAGAACGTAACCATAGCAACGAGTGACATAAAAAAAGTGATTGACCCCCGTACTAAACACATTGATATTAAGTATCATTTTATCAGAGAAAAGATATCTGATAATGCAATTTCTCTTAAATATGTTAAGTCTAGCGATATGTTAGCTGACGTGTTCACCAAATCTTTAGGAAAAGTTGCTCATTACAAGTGTGTGTATGAAATAGGTTTAGTTAAGGCCTAGATGTAGTGTTTTTATCTGTTATTTCCTTACATGCTTTTAAGGCATATAATAATTTAATTATTTATCTTGTTCTTATTTTGTGAGAGCTCAGATTATGGCCATTAAGGGGGAATGTTGTATTACTAGCCATAGTGCTTACTTATTTAAATTTGAATATTTTAAATATGTCTTAGTTACATAGTCTATTTACATTTTTGTATATGGTTACCGTCTCTTCAAATAAACATCTTGACATGTAAACAATGTTTTCACTATATTTCTACAAATACAACAGATTTGACACTGTCAAAGAAACCGAAGCAACTCCAGGAGGCTGCGTTGCAAGCACATCAGATGATGTTGCCATATTACTAGGCGAATACGGTACAATAGCAGAATTTACCACTTGCGGGGTGCATGCACAATTCGGACATGCATTTGGGATACTTGCATCTCGCGAAGACGGACCAGCGTGTATAGCGGGTGCGGAAACTAATGGTGTATCTTTATGAACATTAGCAAGTAGCTGAGTCGACTTGAGATCCGCGGAAGCAACCTTGCCCGCTTCGAAATGCAAGAGCGTATGATGACGCCTTTGACAAACGTTGCAAGTGTGACGCGAGCTACATTTAAGAAGCGTGTGTGACGTACTAAGACAGTTAACACAACCATGTTTGCTTTTAATTAATTCATATCTTGTTTGCGGAGAAGTCATGTTTTTAAATTTCGCACAAGAGTACAAACTCGAATGATCCTTTTTATTGCACAATACACAAGCTTGATCATTATTCGCGGAGCTTGCAGCGACGTTGCTGCTGGCTAAAAATGCCTTATATGTAGTTTTAGCGGGTTGAGCTGGTGTATTGACAATTGGTTTGCCGACCGTACTACTGTTGGATCTTTCCAAAATCTTCACTTGATCTTGTACGAATGAAACAAATGAACCATATTTAGGAAACTCCTCTTCACGAATGGTCATTTCAAATTTTGTAAAACCTGTGAGTCGGTTTTTCTTAAAGCGCAGTTCAAGAAAATAAAATCAGTTAAATCCGGAATTCCTAACTGCTTCAGTGCAGCAATGGACGCGGAATACTTCTCAATGAAGTTGTTAAGACTGCTGGAATTAAATGTGCATGGCTTAAGATCAAGTACATTATTCAGGTAATAAGTACCTAAGGCGCGTTTATCCTGATATTTTTTGACAAGACTGTCCCAAATTATGGAGTACGTTTCACCATTAGGCACTATGCCAGCAGTTAATTTCAAAGCGTTGTTAGTTAATTTGCTGACAAGATACTGCACACGTTGTGAGTCAGACAACTGGTTATTATTATGAATATTAGCCTTAAATGTTTCATAAAATATTGGCCAATTTTCAGTCCGGCCATCAAAAGATGGCAGTTCGATAGGCGGGAGTTTGACAGCTCGGAACCCGTCGCCGCGGCTCGCAGATGAGGTAGCTTGCGGTGATATCTTAGAAATATTATTGCGAGCGCGCTTTATTCGCGAATACATATCCTCGAAAGAATCTAAGGCGGCGTAATCGGGGTCAGAGCCAGGAATGAGTGACATTGTACATTTACGTATTAATGTCGTCAAGAATCGCTTCGAAATTCGAACGCAGATCGTCGATTGTTTCGCTATCAGCCATGAAAGCTTCATTACTTCGTGATTCGAAATTCGATATTTTTTTAGACGCATCGTAAATTCGAGAAACACGTTCGAAAATCTTTTCTTCCGTAGATTTTAACAGCTTTATTTTATTTTCTAATTCAGATTTTGACATATTGACAGCATGAAATGCAAATGTCAAATTCTAAACATATGAAAATCAAAAACAAACAATATGAAAGCGGAAAAAATATGAAATGAGCGGTTTAAATATACGAAATGCGTATGAATATGTCTGTGCCGACCAAAAATTACGTCGACTACAGACGAGCGGTAAATGAATATGTCTGTGTCGACCAAAAATTACGTCGACTACAGACGAGCGGTAATGAATATGTCTGTGTCGACCAAAATTACGTCGACTACAGACGAGCGGTAAATGGATATGTCTGTGTCGACCAAAAATTACGTCGACCACAGACGAGCGGTAAATGAATATGTATACGCGGTTCAATTACGGGTTCGAAAAGGACCAAAAAATGCTTATGCAATAAATGCTTACGCAATTTAGAATTTAGAGGAAAAGGTTGCCAATAGCTGGAGGCGCTAGGAAATATTAATAAAGTGTTCAAAATAAATAATTTAGAGCTCGCAGGAGACTTACCTATGAACTATGAAATGCAGCGGTTCTTGAAATATAATTATATTCGTGGTTTATATCTCCAGGCGGGTGATAATTACGGCGGCGGTAACAATTTTATGGCGACGATTCCTCTTTTTTGCAGCTTTAGAACGAAATCTAAATATATCTTCCGTTTGTGGTGACAAAATTATATATATACCGTAAAGTCGGGTAACATGACCCTTTTTTATTGTATTTTTTTACAAACTTCTAGATCATTACGTGTCTATCATTGATATGAATGTTTAGTTACGATTAGGTGCATATTAAGGATACGTCTGATAACATAAGGTAACAAAAAGTTAACAAATAACATCTTGTGTATTTTTTTTTATTTTTTAATTTTTGGGCCAAAGTTGATCTTAGAAGCGGGTAAGTTTGCACTTCATACTATTTTCATCCCAAAAGTCTAATTTTTAAGCTAAACGCTAAAGAAACCTCATTCAAGTAGTGTCTCAATGGTAGCAAATGAGACGACACAATTTCTGATGCAACATTCGACATTTATTTTAGCAAAAAACAAACAAAATTTTTGTTTAAAGTTGTCAATTAAAATAAAAGTTGTTAAAATCTTAATAAAAACTTAATTAACAGTCTGTTTATGAGAATCATCACAGGAATTAGTTAACTTATAAAAGTCATCTTTGTTAGTAAGAAGATTATGGTAACATTTTACCTCTAAGTAAAATCTAACTCAAAAAAAAAGTACCAAATCTTATTCAAGTAAAACTTGATACTGAAAGAGTAACAAATTCTTAAATCACAGCATTATAATGAGAACCATTGGAAATATACGCTAACAATTTGTTCTTGTAACTAGTCTCATTTAAAGTTATTTCAAATCAATAGAGATTAAAAAAAAAACACAACATTCAGGGAAAACTTTAAATTTAGATTAGCTTCTCATGCATACCTTAATAAATTCAGTTTCTAATTCTAACAAAACTATAATTAAAGTTACAAAAACTATTAACTTAGGTTCGTCTTAGATGACATAATCATACAAAATGATACGATATATTGGTATTACTTGTAGAGATCCATTTCCGTGACGGGGAAGCAGGCTTTTTAATACATTTTGGGATAGCTATTTTTTGGGCTATATTTTTCCAGCTGTACAACTGCTCTATATTAGGCCATCGCAAGTATTCCTTACATTTCTTCATGCATCTTACAAGGACTGCCTCTTCGGATGGTAAAGACATTATTTGGCCAGGATAGTAGTCATGCTCCCACTTGAGAATGACATGGTCGCAAGATTCAAGATGTCGCAGAACGGTCTTTTTTGCAGGACATTTTTCTGCCACTTTACGCGTTTTTTTACCATCATATCTTTGAGATTTTGTGCTCTTGACAATGTTCATTTGCGATAGATTTTCTTTATCCTTAACACCTACAATTCCGAGCAGATCAGCAGGTGTAGTATGACGTAGAGGCCCATGAGCCAAAGTTCCCCTAAATGAGGGACAATGTTCACTATGGTTATAGAAACGAACTGCATGCTTCTAAGAAAAGGCTAAATAAGTTTTTATTGTAATTACAGTATTCTCAAAGACACGCTTTATATCAAGACACAGGTATTAATAAGCTAACTTACCTTATTTCGCTGTTCTAACCAAAAGTTTGCAGACCCCATTTAGACACGTATGTCTCACATCACGCTTGATCGACACTGACGAGTTGAAACCTGCGGAAACACCTAGAAAACGGTACCATGTCGCGAGTAGGTAGTTCTATCTATGATTTTAGAGCATAACTACTACGATCAGACGTCAACTAGCTTTGTGGTGGAATTTTAAATCTTTTATTTTTTTTGGGACAATCTTTACCCCAAGGGCTTAAGAAACCCGGCTTTACGGTATTGACTTTTCTGTTTTCTTGACGTATTAAAGAGAATGAATGTAGGTGGCCAGTAAGTCACCTGCTGACTATGAAGGAAAATAGTTTAGGCCGAAAAGGAATTTAGCGCACTAGCGCCACCAGAGGTAACTGGCTTTAAATCGGGACTCATCATTACCGATTTTCGAATTACATTCATTGTCACCAGGCTTGTTACCAAATCTGGCTACGAGATGGGAAAATTATTCCTATTTCATAGCTGGCTACCAGTTGGGAATCCATATTTCTCATTTGGCAGCCAGCTCTGGCTACCAAACGGTACTAAAGGACCTATTCATATTTTTGAATAAAGTACTTACGGTTATCGAAACACAGAGGAATATCAAACTTTTAACAGCTATAAAATCAGAATGAACTTTTCATTAATCGAGTAACGCTTGTATATAATATAATATTAATATTACAGTATTCATGAACGAATACTTGATTGATGACAGGGTATTTATTAGAAAATCAAAATAGTATTTTCTTATCTGCATATTGCTTCTTTTAGCCTCGGGAATATGCTGTTAACATTTTTCCTTTCCCTAATGGGCACCTTGTACGAGTATAAGCAGTGAATTCCGATAAGATTGAGATAATACCTATACCTATACAGTGTGTAAGTCTAATACGGGCGATCAATTAAACCAGGCATGGGATTCATTAGTGGAATCATGGATTACAAGGTTTTTTTAAAGTTACTCTTAATTATGACCCCACAGAATTTTTTTAAGATTATCGGAGCAGCAATGTAGGTACAAACATTTGTTATTGTTGATATGGCAGTTATGTCATTCTGCTTTTGAAATTAGCTGTCATCGAGTGCTTAACTCGCGTAAGTTGCTCTACATTGCGCGCCGAATTATTTTGTATGGAAAATTTTGTTGCATTCATTGTAAGTAAAAGTTATTTGAATGTACTTATTATGTCGTAAACTAACACCCGTTAAGAGCTTCGCCCGTATTAGACTTACACCCTGTATATTTTGTCTTTGTGTTTGATAGGATACATACAATCATACATATATAATATTGTTATAAAATCAAATGTACGAGTCAAGTTTGATGCTGAAGGCACAAAAACGATAAGTTTTTCGTTCGTTCATTGAGTCTAGGTAAAGTTTTTTTATTTTCAGAAACTTTAATCTTTTTCTAATAACAAAACTGTCATCGGCTATCACTAAAACTATTACTTATATACCTATGCCTACATAAGTACACAATAGCGAGCTAAATTTAGGCATTTGCTTTCTCATCACTTCAATCGCATGAAATGGCAATTACTTTACTAATTAACAGAAGAATAATAAAGTTAAATGTGTTCTTTATTTCAGACAGGGAAAATCATTTGTTTTTTTCTAAATGACAAGGGAAACCTAGTCCCCGTTGTGTAACAATGAACAAAGAGAATAATGAAATGGAATATCCGAAAAAATTGTGATCTTCATACGTATATTTTCTATCTTATAATTATTTACCAACTTAACCAGAATGGAACATGTAATTCTATGTGCGTCCTCATTGAGGGTCATTTTTTCAATTGAAGGAACACAGTCTTTTATTTATTTTTTTAATGAGTGAAAAATTTGGAAAATATGTAAGTATTCATTGTTTTAAATGCCTTTAATGTATAAACTTCGCCGAGCAGGGTTGTCTGCGGCATAGACCCCATGACGCTGGCGACGTTTCCTCTTTAGACTTATCCATTTACCTCTTTATCCTTTAGAAGAAATAGGCGCTGGGGTTCTCAGAAGCGCGGATCAACCGGGACGACAGGACGGGTACTCATAAACAGTCTCATTTCAGCTGACCAGGGCCCTAAGGTTTTCACCGCAAGCGCCGCAGAATTATAACTAGTTCTGTAACAAACCAGAATACTTGCGGCGCTTGAGGATCTGAGCCTGATCAGCAGCAGCACCGGCCGAGGCGCGTGTTGCCTGCATGTGGGATTGGGCGAACGTATCCACGCATGTCACGTCCCACACCGGGGCGCTACCTAGTTTCCATGGTACCAGAGTAACTCCATCTGGACGCTTGCCATCGTCTCTCACCATACCTATGGGCTCTAAGTTAGAGGGTATTGAGGCAGTGGCTAGCGCCCGATGTAAGTACGATGCCCTATGTAATCTAAGTCAGAGTACTATGGCGGTACATGCGGCCGGCGTTTCCTGGGCATGATAGACCGTGTCGTCCCAGCTGATCCACAGCTTTACCACAGACACTGATGGTACCAATATTTTGGACCCAAGGAGTAAACAAATAGCAATTGGTAAGGTACCTGAGTTCAAGACAGTGTCTATATTAAGGAGGGAAGAACATTTAACCAGTGACCTGACTCTTGAGCTGAAACGGTCAAAAGACGGGCACGTTTAGTCTGCCGGATTTCGTTCCAGAAGTAAATGAAATTCGACTTTCAGACGAGGGTTGTCCAAAGCCTCCTGAACGTATTTCGTGGTTGGGATTTCCGCTTCTGGGCATGAGTCTGACCAGGTTCTCTCTGCGTGTGCCAATCTCGCTTTCTCTACGTCGGGTATCTGAGGGAGGTTAAGAATAATACTGACGAGAACTGCGAGCTATAAGTGGAAGACAAGAAAGCCGGCAGGGCCACAGTTGTAGAAGAGCGGATACCCTAATCACCAAACCTAATAGACAGAACGGCTTGAAACTATGAATTTGAATTAAATGAGACATCCAGAACTTTGGATAAGGTGGACCGAAGAGTGTCATCAATTGAAGAAAGTAAATTTTGAAATTTCCAAATGGGGCAGTTTCGGAGCAAATACATAAATTTTGGAGTAAACAAGCAACAGCGAATAATAAACATGGCCATGTGGGGATTTATTTCGAAAAGTGTGTCGGAGGTACTGTTAAATAAACAGGTTCAGTTTGCAATTAATTAATTAATTAATTATTTGGCAAAATTGCATTAAAGTTGGTTGATTGCTTAGGATGTGGTCCGACAGAAAAATTTCACACTTAGTGAAGTTAATGAATAAGCCAGTATCAGCAATTTGTCAATTTAATTATCAATTGTAAGTCCTGAAGAACAGATTCCGCGTCACCTCCGAGTGAGCCGTCATCGAGGTACCAGATGGTAAATTTGGAATTTAGAATGGAAATTATGGAATAAATAGCCAAACTGAAAAAAACAGGTCCTAGCGGGTCACCTTGCTGGCACCCCATTCATGAATGGATAATATTCTCGCCATATAATCATTTTGTAGGTGATTCGTAACATTGTAAAAAAATTCATACACTTCTGGAAGTTCTTTTTAAACTTGCGCCAAGAGAGCACTTTTACGAAGAGTAGTCATTTACTTACGAGTATTAAATATGGATCACGACTAAGGGTCCACCTTTAACCGAACGTAGGCACGAGTATAGATGCCGATTTCTAAGAATGAACTTTTGCCAGCTATAGATTAATCCTTATTAATATGGGGGTAAGACTCACGATTTTTCCGATAGTCTTAACGTCATATAAATATAGCTCATTTCTAAACTGTCAAAGTTCATTCTTAGAAATCGGAAACTATAGTTATGAGTTATGAACATTAAGAGATTTCAATTAAACATGGGAGTAGCTGAGCGGGGCTTAATTGAAATTTTATCTTAATTGATTAAAAATTTTCCAATGTGCTTTACCATATTGGGGGTCCACGTTGGGATTTCGAGCTTTTGAATATGTCTTTAGTAATAGTTCAAAGGATTGAGAATTCAACCTCTAATTTCTAAAAGTAAGATATTGAGTGCTAGAGTTTTAAATTAAGTAAGATAGTGTTGCCGAAGTTGCTTGGTAATTGTAACGTCATAACATCATTAGTTTGCCTGTCTATCTATTAACTGATTAATCCGAGCAAGATCGACCATAAATACCAATGTAAGTACCCTTAATATTATCGCTATGACATATCAATAGTATAGATATATCAATACTTACCTATACAGGGTGGTCCAAACCTTGACGTCAAAAAATTTTTTTTAGATTCCTCACGTCATGAGCTATCAGAATATACCCCATGTATGTTAGCCGATTTTTTGTAGTTTTCGAGTTATGAATTTTTGAAAATTTTTTTTGAGAAATTCTGGAATTAAGAAATTTATTAATAAAAAAAAATCTGTTGGGTTTTTTAACTAGTTTCTTTTTGTAGAAGTATTACTACAAATATAGCATTTACTGAAAAAAAAATTTGCGTCCTCACTTTGATACAAAAATACCAAATTCAAAATTTTACGCTAAAAACGCATCCAAATAGCATTAATGTACGTAAATAAAAAAAAAAAACATATCCCAAGGATTTTTGGTAATGTAAAGACTGCCCTAGACCTTAAACCTTCGTAAAAGCAAAAAAAAAGTGATACTTAATAATGAGGATTTTTCGGAGTAGTCTGTCAAATAAACTTAAAAAAACTTCTAAATTTTTAATTTAAAAATATTGTGAAATTTCGTCTGTTTTGTTGTTCTTATCAATAAACAAAGACAGAAAATACCACGAAAACTTAATTTGTGTAGTTATTCAAATCATTTTTTACTACTTTAAAATTTTAAGCTTTTTGTAGTTTATTTTGACCGACTACTCCGAAAAATCCTCATTATTAAGTATCAATTTTTTTTGCTTTTACGAAGGTTTATGGTCTAGGGCAGTCTTTACATTACCAAAAATCCTTGGGATATGTTTTATTTTTTTATTTACGTACATTAATGCTATTTTGATGCATTTTTAACGTAAAATTTTGAATTTGGTATTTTTTATCCTACTTGTATCAAAGTGAGGACGCTAATTTTTTTGTCAGTAAATGCTTTATTTGTAGTCATACTTTTACAAAAATAAAATATTTAAAAAACCTCATCGTTTTTTTTATCAATAAATTTCTTCATTACAGAATTTATCAAAAAAAAATTTTTCAAAAATTCATAACTCGAAAACTACAAAAAATTGGCTAACATACATGGGGTATATTTTGATAGCCCATGACGTAGGGAACCTAAAAAAAATTTTTTGACGTCAAGGTTTGGACCACCCTGTATAGTAAAGATATATTTATATATATCAGTAGTAGTAAATACACGGTACTTATATAATTTAGCTAAATTCAAGGTGGAATTCCACCATGGCTAAGTTTTATCTTTATTTCAAATCTTTATTATTTAATTGTCCTTGCCGAACCGAAAGAAATGCTGGCATCCATTTCATTATTCATAAAGTACTCTTCAGACCGATAACAACCCTAGAAGGCGCCAGGGATGTGTACACAGCCATCTCAGAGATATTATTAAAGACGTTATTACATTTCTTCATCTCTTTGCTCTTACTGATGTATCATTGGGGACAGGGCAATACGACATTACAATTAGTGCTCGAAATCATGCACAGTAAAAAAAAATACAAAGTCGTATGAAATTGTTACGTGATGTGTCAACCATTCGTCTTCAGTACCACCATTTGGCTCTTTTGTCATGTAATAGTTATTTTTAGTCATAGGGTGATGATGATGATTTATTGGAATAAGAGAACAAGGATTTCATACGAAAGAAAAGGGCAATTTCTCTACGTTGCGCCAAGTTTCTAATGAAATAATCGCATTAACCTAATTCTTCCGTAGCGAGTGGCGAGTAATTCCTTAAGGCGAGTAGTTAGCCTACTTGTTGTGGCCAGAAAAAGTAATTACCACAACAAGTAGTATTTTTCTTACTTAAGAGCTGTAAAAATATCAGTTTTTTTTGTATCTGTGTATACAAGAAAATAAATGCATTAATAAAAAATGGATAGGTACCGGGTTGGCCGTTTTCTTTGAAATGCTGAAAGCTTATTACCTATTGACTACTGTTTTGTTCAATTATTTCCATCTGGCAATCTGATTATAATTGAGGTTTTATTTATCATAAAGGTTGGTCCGATAGTAAATTGGTCATTTAAAATGAAAAACATCGGGTCGGAATTCAATAGCTATAATTTAGGGCTTTACAAATTATAACTAAATTGTTCCTTAATTTAGACTGCAATTTTGATATCACTATACAAGTTCTTCCGAATCGGTTTAATACCATATGCCAAACAGCGAGATTTTATTACTATTCAGGGTGCTCGCAAGCATTGCGCGAGTCAAAAAATAAGAAAACTAAAAACCTTTCACCAAAGTACAAAAAAAAAGACCGTTGTTGTATGATTTGTATTTTTTACTTACTGTTGTTTATTATTTACATATATATATTTTTTATTATGTCAAACAAAAAGCGCATAAAATTGTGAATAAGCAGATTAAGGTTTTCGTAATTTCAACTCATAATCGGTAACCCGAGTATTTGGTTTGTCCCAAGCCGTAACACCATCCATTTATAATTGTGTTAGTTGATTGAATCGTTAGTAGATTGACCGATTATCAAATTTAATTATCCTTGGCAAAGCTGCTATACCCTTAAGCCTTCATTTATACACATTCATCTTTTATAAAAAAAATTGGGTTGTCATCCTAAATAATATTATTATGGTCCAAACATATATTTTTGAATGTCATTATGTATGAAACACAACAAATATATGCCGTATCATTTATTACACGTACAAAACATTTAGCTAAAGTTTAGCTGTCATCCAACCAGTAGGCTTAGGGTGCGGCTCTACTGACGCGGAGCGGAGCGGAGCTGTGGGAGCTCGGCTTACGAAACCGCATCACAGTGTTTAGAATTCGAATTTGAAGAAGGCAATTGGTCAATTTTGCACAGCTCCGCGTCTGTGGAGCCGCACCCTTATGATGGTCCCGTGTTTAATCGTTTGTCGTCAGTGGGGTAGAACGATAAACGATTAACCACAGTAAGCCACACCTGGTTTTCTTACAATGTTTTCCCTTAGCGAAGAGCTGCTAGTAAATATCAAATAATGTTTTGCTTCTATCTACCCTGTCGTGTTCGCTTTGCGGCTTGGCTACACCCTCATCACGATGCAGCTACTTAAATCGGATCACAGGATACATCTAAGGTTTACGAAGTCAAGATATTCTAGTTTACATGACGTAGCGAGTAGCTGTTATACACATTTTGAATTATGAGGATTTACAAGCCCCGATGCAGTGGAGTTCGTCTAGTTCGAAACAATTTTTACAAATTTTTGAATATTAAAAAAATGATCACATTATGCCAATGATAAATTGTATGAACGTTAGTCATGGTTAATGTACTACATTTCTAGAGACACAACAATCTGAAGTACGCTTTTGTTGTTTAATAAATCGATTTTAACAAACCAGTGTCTAAATTATATTTTCGTTCACCACCGTAATTCCGCGCTTATAAGCTTGACGCAAAATTCGCAGTGCATCATATAGAAATCAAACTAAGATGTGTAGATTTTCTTGTATAATAACAATTATTATAAATTATCTTGATTATAATTACAACCAAAGTCCTATCTCTAACTCCCTCCAAAACCAGAATCTGACAGTACTCTTTAAAAAGTTATCATGACCACAGACAAGAACCAGAGAGTTTAGGCTAAGTGCATACATTATCATATCAATATAAGGCCATAAACATAATATAAGTATGATGTTTCTTACAACTCGGCCATCCATTATAATTTAGTGAGCCCTCTCACTAACTACATTTACTGTTAGATACAAAAGTGCATGACGAATTCCAGAATGGATTCGTCCAAACATAGATAATCTTATACTAGTACACTTAAAATTTCCAAGCAATTAACAACAAGTAACTTTAAATTTGGTTGGTCAGTTATCACAAAGACTTCTTGAGAATAAGGAGTAACATTTTACTTTTATTAACAACACAAACAGTATTGATTTATGCAATTGATTAGTCTGAGACTCAATTTTTTATATAATAAACTTTAACAAAGAACATGTGGTACACACTTTGCTATAACCTGAGATCATTAATATCATTGTCACTAACAATAGTTAACTTAATATTTCTAATTAAGTTTTTATTTTTTACCTTAAGTATTTATTCACAGATCATAATATAATATCTAGACAGTCTGCCTCAACGGCCTGCTCTAGACAGTCTGCCAACATCTAAAATTATCTGAACACTCATGGCCTGCTCTAGACAGTCTGCCAACATCTAAAATTATCTGAACACTCATGGCCTGCTCTAGACAGTCTGCCTCAACGGCCTGCTCTAGACAGTCTGCCAACATCTAAAATTATCTGAACACTCATGGCCTGCTCTAGACAGTCTGCCAACATCTAAAATTATCTGAACACTCATGGCCTGCTCTAGACAGTCTGCCTCAACGGCCTGCTCTAGACAGTCTGCCAACATCTAAAATTATCTGAACACTCATGGCCTGCTCTAGACAGTCTGCCAACATCTAAAATTATCTGAACACTCATGGCCTGCTCTAGACAGTCTGCCTCAACGGCCTGCTCTAGACAGTCTGCCAACATCTAAAATTATCTGAACACTCATGGCCTGCTCTAGACAGTCTGCCAACATCTAAAATTATCTGAACACTCATGGCCTGCTCTAGACAGTCTGCCTCAACGGCCTGCTCTAGACAGTCTGCCAAGATCTGAAGTTACCTGAACACTCATGGCCTGCTCTAGACAGTCTGCCTCAACGGCCTGCTCTAGACAGTCTGCCTCAACGGCCTGCTCTAGACAGTCTGCCTTCACGGCCTGCTCTAGACAGTCTGCCAAGATCTGAAATTACAAGAACACTTATAGTACTTATAGCTTATTCCCAGAACTTTAGTTACATCATCATCATCATCATATCAGCCGAAAGACGTCCACTGCTGAACATAGGCCTCCCCCAAAGATTGCCACAATGACCGGTCCTGCGCCACCCGCATCCAGTGGACTCCTGCGACCTTCACCAGGTCATGCTTATCGGTCCAGCTTGTGGGGGGCCTACCCATAGTTAGTTACATACCTCTTTAATTTGATATAAATATCAGTTCTCAATAATTGTTGTATTACATTAGTTATCTAATTATCACATTACAAATCATCATCATCATCATCAGCCTATGTTAGTCCACTGCTGGACGTAGGCCTCTCCTATTAACTAAGTGTATAGACGCATTAGGAGGTAAATGCCCATAATCGCCACGCTGGGCATTACAAATACCAGAAAAATATTGTTTAAATGTAGATGTCACAATGATCACTGGATACAGGCTACATCAGTTTTCTAACTGCCTGCCCGCATATTAAATAAATAATAAATAAATAAAAATAATAAAGATATGAACAGAATACTCATCTTTATCAGTAAATTCCCTTCTCTCGCTATGTTTGCCCATGCTTGTCCAATAACTAAATCAAAGTGATTTCTTATATCTCTTCAGACGGTAACTTATCAACTTCCATACAATACCACCTTTTCATGTATCACTGTAACTTCACATCAGGGCAATAAATTGATTTTTTTTCATAGTAATATAACTCTAGACTCATTGTATTTTATCCTTTTAGACAGCATTTCAGTCAGTAGCTCAGCATAATCATCACACTATTTGGAAATGAACTCATCAATTTCTGTTTCCATTCACACCAAGAAAATAGCATAGTGGGCAGAGCCTGATACCATGTGCGGGCTACACCTGCTAGCTTTGTTAGACAATAATGAATAATCTGGTCATCCTCCCAGTTATAAAGTTTCGCACATTTGCCAACCTTTTGCCATATGTTAATTGTTTGCTCCTTCACCATAGGGTCAAATTCTGTCGGCAGTCACGAGATCTGCTTTGCCTTTTTTCATTTAGCAGATTCTCACTATTGCCATCGTGTTGTAGAGGTGAAATATCATCAGCAGTGCGCTGCTCAAGCAAAAACGGCGTACGAGCACTACCTTCACGATAACTTCGCCTTGTGGAATCTTTATCGCGTTTTGAACACCTTTGAAAACGAACATAACAAGATGTTCACGTTTTCGTTTCCTTGATCGCGATCTGCTGTCTTCATCAGTATCTTTATCGTGGCTGTTATTCATATTTGGTGTTCATATTTCTTCGTATTATCGGTTCAGTTACTTTACAAACTGGTGAATTTCCGAGCAAGTTGACACGTGAATTGTTTTATTCCACTTCTGAACTATAGAAATCAAACTAAGATGTGTAGATTTTCTTGTATAATAACAATTATTATAAATTATCTTGATTATAATTACAACCAAAGTCCTATCTCTAACTCCCTCCAAAACCAGAATCTGACAGTACTCTTTAAAAAGTTATCATGACCACAGACAAGAACCAGAGAGTTTAGGCTAAGTGCATACATTATCATATCAATATAAGGCCATAAACATAATATAAGTATGATGTTTCTTACAATCAGGTGCACCATGTCGTCTTTAATATTCATGGCGTTCTTTACATTCATTGATTATTTACAAAAATAAAAATTGTGGAAAAAATATAAAAAAATACCTCTCGTAAAATAGTTTTTTTTTTATTCTGATTTATTAAGTCCAAATATTTTATGCTCAACGAAACTACTTTAGTACTACTATTGAATAGTGAAGGTTTTGTCTCTAAACCTTTTCCCCCGGATGAACGGGATAATCTCGAAAAACTGTCTAACTGTACGAGAACATATGCATTGGGGCTTGGAATTGTGAGTAAAAAAAAAATTGGTTGCCTGTAAAGTCGGTATACGGGCGAAAGTTTTACGTGACAACGACAGGGTGAGTGGAAGGGACGCGTGCCTCTCACTCGCTCTCATTGTGAGCGCATAACGTGAGCGGAGCGTAACGCAGTTTCTTGAAGTGTCACCCGGCAAACCAATTTATAAGACGTTGTCACGTCAAAATGTTAATTTTATAAAGTAATTATCGACTAATGCGTCACAAGTAATTATCCTCATCATATCAGCCGTATTAGACCATGCATAAAATGAATTCATTCCCACACGGGAGCAGATTTGCACCTGTGCAATTGTGCATAAAAAGTCTTAAAAAGTGCACTTTCTGAACTATACATTGTAAAATTATTTCCTTCACTAAGACAGTAAACAATATTGTTTATAATGCATATGCTCGAAAACTGCGTTTTCTCTGAAGCATAATAGTGCGGAAAGTAGTACTTGTCCGCATTAGTGCTTTTTACTTTGATTTTTTTTTTATATTTAACTCTGATATCAGCCCTCTATAAAGAGTACTTACTACGTTAGAAAAGTTTTAAATAAACAGACAATTTAGATTGGTCACTGTACAAGAGGTATTTATTTGTAACGAAACAAATTTACAAACTTTTCACCTATTTCAGCCTAATCACGTACTTTTCGCACTTGTTGCATAAATAGCTATTTTATATACACAAGATACAACACATTTCGTCAATATTATATGTAGGTATACGTACGAATCAAAATTGTAGTGAAGGCTAGTTTTTATTATAGGGGTATTTATTGGCATCATTATACTGAAAAGTTATGCTTCAACTAGAGCAAGAGAAATCACTTCACCTGAGGAGTGATCTGTGTTTTCTAATAATCTTGGGAAAGTTTTTATTTCCAGTTGGCTCCGTTTTCGTGGAATATGGATAAAAAAAATAGTTTGCAAATCAGTACAGTATTACATTTCTTTGTCAGATCTTCGAAAGTAGAAAGTAATAGTACAGCAGCTGACTGTACATAGTTAATAGTGCATTGAAAATTATCCTAGTTATGTACATATAGTGAGATAATTTCCATTTTTGTATAAATAAAACGTATGTTGTATGAGATGATCTTAAATTAAATGAAGATTTACATGGTAATTTGTTCATGTTACAAATGCATTAAGTAATAAAACTGGAGGCTAATATCTACTAACTATTATACACATCCATGAAAGTTACGTACGAATGATTTTAGAAGTTTCCCTAGTAGGAGTAGGAAACACTTACTTAAATTAAAAACTAGTATCAGTTAAATGAACTTCACAAAAGGTGCAATATATATCACACCAGGGGCCCTTTCAATTTCAAACCCTTCGAAAATGACAGGATCCGTGCTAGTAGGTACATCGATTACAAGACGTCTATTCATCACTACCGCCGGGCATGCTGCCACCCTTCCCCTGTCTTCAGGAACATGAAAAAAATAGAATCATCACATCTCTATTCCTCTTGTTGAATCGGGCGATAGAAAGCCAAGCTGAAAGGAACTATTTCGGTGAAACTGATCCGTCAAACGCTGTCGCAAAATACCTACGCCAAACAATGACATCTAAGTAGTGTTCAAGGCATCCCGAGGGATCTCAGGTTCATTGTACGAAGCCTTATCTCTGTTGTTGGGAATTTAGTAACTCGTAAAAAAACATTGCAAAGATACGTGTTTCTAACACTGGAATTCGTTTTGTTAATCATTATTAATAAAAACGGCAGTAGCCATACCGTAAATTGCGAATTTGACATATCAACCGTCTTTACGCGCTGTCTTGCACTTGACTCTGTTATTCCAAAACATTCAGCACTATCCCATAACTGCTTTCATGTAATGTTGTCTATTGCAAATGTGTATGGTAGGTGTAGGGTATGTGTTGATCGGTGCCTTTTTTTCTGCTTCGTAAATGTATTTATTGTACAAGAATGTACAATTGAATGCAGGCAAAAACAAAATTCACTCACTTTATCAATCGAAAACAAAAACTAGTTAAGAATAATACTGACTAAAACTAAATCTTAAAAAATAAGCTAAAGTAATTTTAAAATACCTAGGTATCAACTGAAACAAAACTAATCTACAAAAAAAGCCTTAAAAGGAGCTACGCAAATGTGCCCATCACGCATGCAGCGTTTTCGCGCTGAATCGCGATGGACAATAAGGCACCTTTCCTGCAGGCGTCGTCCCAGTTCCCTAAGAAAGCTCTTGCCCTTCGCGCAAACAACCTGTAGTTTCTATTGCCAGGGGGACAAATATGTAGCACGAAAGCGCTTTATATTATTGCCTGTTTAAGAACGCCGCATGCTCAGCAGCAGCTGCCGCCGATTGCATGTTGCGGCTAAGGTGCGAGGCGGCAAAGGTACTGACGCATGTGGCGTCCCAAAGTAAGCATTACCCATTGGCGGACACCAATGCTCTTCGTGTGATATCATTAAGAACGTGGTGCCGTGCGAATCTTCCAGCGCATCGACAAACAGCTCAGTGCATGGTGGCGGTTGCTCTCCACCATGGAACCGCAGATGCATAGGTGGGGTTGGCAGACATCGCAGCTAAGACGAAGAGAAACCGCAATCCGCACCGAGTCATTATCGAGCAGTGTACACCTAAGTTCGGCGAGGGAAGGGCCTACAACCAGGCTCCAGATTCTGGTTTCAAATTAAGTGAAATTTATCTCTTAACAGTTCAAACCCACGAAAATATTGTAATATTGTATTTTTTTCTTGTAAGGAAAAGTGAAGATGTAGGGCACAAAATTTGATGAATTACCGTCGGAATACAAGTCTACATGGATTATATACATATAATTGACTAAATGCACTGCTGCAAAAGGTCATAACTGGCCACTATATTTTATCATCATGAAACAATAAATCTTCCATGTTGCGTTAGTAAATTTGTTGAACTGATCCAATATCATTAGAAACATTGTATTTTTTTGTCATTACGTGAATATCATTCTCAGAGTTGTTATTCGATGTACTGGGGCCTATTTCTCGAAAGATTGTAACTTGTAATACGTAGAGTCGAGGAATTTAATTTCCTACCCATTTCGTACCTTGTCACAGTGACAATCAATATGAAAGCTGCTAGGACTGTCATATTATAGCTAGAAATTAAATTCCTCGACCGTACATGCTGAAGTCCTATCTCATTAATAGTGTTCAAAAGAGACTTCCACTTGTATTATAAGTTACAAGCCTTCGAGAAATGGGCCTCTGGCGTGCACACATTTTTGGCACGTTTCGTTAATCAAATTGTTGGTGCTCACAGAATCGTAACAATCATTTCATATAACGCACGTCCACAAATAGTTTTTTTTTTTTTGTGAAGAGTTTTATTGTAAGTAATAATATTCAGATCTTATTTAACAAAAATAAACAAAATTGAAACTTATAATAGTTATAATATCATAAAACTAAATTATAAATAAATGGTATAACCAAACTTTATCTAAATCTAATAACGCCCCCCGCAGCATAGTATAAAAGATGCTGGCTGATACTTTAAATTGAATTCAATTTAACATTCGTGTAGCAACGTCTTTTTCCCTTTTGATTAAAACATTTGCATAAATCTATAGTTTTTGTTAAAATGCTAGTGCTTGTAACCACATCGCAAGCTAACCTAACGTGACCTACTGTGCAATTTAAGATTCGACTGCATTTTTTGCCATCAGCCCATTATGAGATTTACATATTTTGCGATTTTCTCTTTTTAAGTAGCCATTTTGCAACTTAACCATTTAAGGTTTTTTTGATGGTGAATGGTTCAATTTTCGAAGATGTGCTTTGAAGTCCTTTATCTTTTTTAAGCAATAATGAAGGACATAATGGAAGTTTGTGACTCGGCTTTGCTAAAAGATCTTGTGTTTTCAAATTGAGGATTTTATCGTGAATAATTTACACTTTGTATAATCCGACCCGATCGTTTTGGAAGTTGACTCCTATCAGATTGGATCTGTAAACTATGTTTGATTCGGTTGAGACTACAACCTGATTTCCTTCTAGAGGATCGTTGTCCCCTAAGTTGTCATCAATAGTAACCGATTGTATCTCTACCATATGAGGTGCATTTGTGTACGTGCTCGCACTTGATTCTGATCCCGTTTCAGCTTGTTTTGCCTTTCCATAGTAAATGACTAATCCCTTCCCCGGACTCAATAATTTAACTTCAGAAACTTGAGTGATCCTATTGGTCAGGTTTTTCATCTGAGCACATGTTTGATCTCGGTGACTAAAATCGACAGGAACGGTTGATACTTGAAAAGCTTGGTTTTATCTTTTTAACAATCACAGCAGCAGCTTTTACCTGAATCTCACCGCTGCCCAATTCTATAATATCTTTATTAGATTTAATTTCACCTTCTTCAATCGGTTTCTGTTGTATGATCCAATATGGCTTGATTCATTCTCTGTTCCTCATACTCTTCAACTCTGCATAATAAATTATGAAATAATTGGTATTTGAAAAGGTGGCCGTTGTACATGGCAGATTTCTCATAACAGAGTGGCCATCCTCTGCCTCACTGGAAGAGCAGACTCTTTTATGAGCGTCTCTGCATACCCTTATTGATCTAGCTGAAGCAGATCGGACCTGCAAGGCACGATGAGATTGACGCTGTTATCTGAAATGATAAGATGGATGTTTATTCTGCTATGCATCCGAAATTATGAGCAGGAATCACCACCATCTGTGATGAGGAATGCGATGCAAGGAGGAGACTAGTTAATAACTTGAAACGGGGGCCTATAAAAGTTCGAATCCCGGCGAGGGTAATATTTTCCTCAAATATTTGATTCTTGATCGTGGTTGTGTATGTATTTAAGTATATTATATGTATCGATCACATCGATCGTATATGTATGTAGGTATCGACACAAGTTGCTCGCAAAAAGTGCGAATGATTTTAATAGTGTATTCCTGACCATATTACATTCTTTAATATTGCATAAAATTACCGGCTTAATTTCAGAAATAATCAAACTTTTGCGAAATAAATTTTTCGTCGTAACTCGTCATACAATTTACTTTTGTTTATAATAGAATGCTAGCATTGTGTGTTCTAATATTACCATACATATACATATGCCTGAAAATCAAAACATAAGAAAACATTTACGTAGGTAAGACAAAAAATTAGATTATTTCCAAGAATGAATTCCTAGCAAGCTGGAAATCATTTTTACGTTTCTTAATTTAGTTTAAGGTTTTTATCATCCAGGTTCGCTCATAATATTGAGCTTAACTTTATAGAGCCAAATAAGTAACTGACATTGTTAATTTTCTCATTGGATAGAAAACTCATTTAAGTAAGAATTAAAGAGTGTTAAATTCTGCGTCGAAACAGTAATCTTCAAATTCGGTTATTGGTTTTAGCCAAAATTTAAATATTAAAAACTATTTTTTTCACTTTTTTACTTATTTTCACCACCTTTTTGTAGTTGCACACATGGGCCTGAAATCATTCTCATAAC
>JALPQI010021191.1:0-21100 GCA_025490895.1 Thaumatotibia leucotreta
GCTATTTAGTTTAACGATTCAAAAGCGCTCGTTGCTGGGCCTAATTGAATAAAGAATATTTTGACTTTGACTTTGACTTTGACTATGACCAAAATGATTCAGATATGAATTGACGATCATGCTAGACCGGCCGCTGCGATGTTTATTTGCGTATACTAATTTTGTTTGCACAGAAAATGTTTTGTTGAAGAAAGTAGTTGGTTTATTTTGAAAAGGTTAATGTATCTTCCTTATAGTCACTGTAGTTGACACTGCACTTATGCCGGTAACAGGTGGGTCAAATGTGTCAATTTGTCTGTTCCTGACGTGGACACGTTTATATGCTATTATCATCAGCCTATCTTAGTCCACTACTGGACGTAGGCCTCTCCTATTAGCTATGCGTATAGATACATTAGGAGGTAAGTCCTCATACTCGCCACGCTGGCAAGCGGATTGGCAATTGCAGTAATGTGTGCACTATGATGACACTGTTGCTCATCGTCAATCTATCATACAATGGTCAGTGACAATTAAAACTTCTCCTGCACTGAAAAAATATTCACCAAAGTGACTTAGGTTGGCTATTTTACGAGGAAACTTTGATATATGTATGTAACAAATCCTTACTATCGAATTTACCAAACTAAAAAGGTTGAAGTCGATACCAGTTCAAATGTTCCTAAAATTTTTTTTTTCATTTGAAAATACTGCATTATTAATGCAAACATTACCTTTTAAATGGCAAGGGACATTCATGAAAAATATTGAAAATGGAGGGAGAATTTTAAAACTTTTTAATAACTGATGAACGCTTTTTTCTTGTTAAGAGCTTATCAAAATCGTTACATTAATTAATTTATAATTGCTTGCTGAGATCTTTACCTCTTTAAGGTAAAAGCAAATTTGAAACATTTTATGATTTTTGTTTTTTTTCTCAACGTCTATTTGTGTGGAACGGTGGTTGACTAGCGTTAATTTTTGACTATTGCATCTCCAACCAAGAGGTGTCACATGCTAGCTGCCAAAAAGTATTGCCTCAGGAGACACATACAGGCCCCAATTTCACCACGCTGACAAGTTCAACTATTGTAAAACTGTTTTTCCAATCGGGGACGTCTATAGGCTACAGTTACCGCATACCATGGCAAGGGCCGTGCATTTGTTTGCCACTGACATGAAATGTAGTGCAGGAACTTTAATAAATCAGCAGTAACTATCTACTTTTTTGCGAAGCGAAATTGCAATTGTCATTAAAAACAGACAATGGTAGCGAAATTCCGACATAAGCCGAACCTCGTGTCAAGATTTAATGAAAATTGTAGTAAACCTTGCGACAAATTGTCACTTGTTTCGGAAAATAGAAAGTAGTTATATTGGTGGCAAACAAGCACATGAACCGCGTCTGAAAGTAAGCGGTAGCCGTAGCCTACGGAGGCCTATGATGTCAGTTACAGTGATATTTTACAATTGTCAGACTTGTAATTATGGTGAAATAGGCCACTGAACTTCAAAATTTTCTTCAAAGGTTATTGTTATGAAACTGTGTATACTTGTTTCTATTATCCTAACGAATATGAACATTTTAGCTTGGCTAATGGGTAAGGACACTCTGTATAAGTCCAGCCCAGGCTTACCGCGAACACCGAAGTTCGTAAATTACGGGGATTTGTCTCTCTGTCACTCGAACGAAGGCGACATTAGTGACAGAGAAAAATCCCCGAAATTAGTAGTAGTTTGCGGTAGGGCAGTCTCAGTTACTATTAAGCTTTGGCAATTGTACTTTTATCATCAGCCCATGTTAGTTCACTGCTGGACGTAGGCCTCTCCTATTAAGTATGCGTATAGAAGCATTAGGAGGTAAATGCCCATAATCGCCACGCTGGGCAAGCTTGCAGTAGTATGTTATGATAAAGTTGCTTCAGCAGTGATCCTATTACACTCATCTTCATCATCATCAGCCTATGGTAGTCTACTGCTGGACGTAGGCCTCTCCTATTAACTATGCGTATTAGACGTGTTTGGAGGTAAATGTCCATAATCGCCACGCTGGGCAAGCGGATTGGCGATCGCAGTAATGTGACCACCACGATGACGCTGCTGCCCATCATCAATCTCTTATGAAATAATGATCAGTGACACTTTAATCCCTTAGTCGACTCTTACGACACCCGCAGGAGTTGGGGTGGTGACAAATGTATTCTTACTGCCGTCACCACACGGCCAATTACACTATTATTATGTAGTTTATCACTAAAACATTTTTACATTCATAATTTCGCCTCATTGCTAGAAGAATGTTAAACATGAACAAATTTTCAGTCCATCCCGTATAGGTTTATAACAAAGGCAACCGCAACGTAAACTATGGTATTTCAGTGAAGGGAGTACATAATATTCTATATTATTATGTTAGATTATGACAGAAATCCCGCGCATACCGATAGCGGGATGCCCGCAAGTATGTGGGCTTTGAACCCGTTTTTACCCAAAACCTAAGAGGAATCAACATAGTACATCGATTTGACGTTTCAATTTACGTCTTCTCAATGGATAGTATATTTTTTCTCATCGACTGTAATTTTTTAATTAAGATTACTTACACAAAATTGTAATAACTTGCTTTAAAATAAAATTAAACGGTTAAACACACTCGTGTATAGGTATCGGCACGAGAGTTGAGGCCACGCACACATCAACATGTCATGTAAACACACAGGGAATTTGAAATTAGTGTTCTTTTTTCGTACTGACAGCAAACCCAATTGCAACTGTAAGATTAACCAAAAAGCTTGTTCAAGGGATTTGCTTCAATATTTTGACGCAAGTCATTCATTCATTCACTACATTTTTTGCAATTAGTACTTCATTCGGATGTGTGTGTAATCATTCACCTCAACTCTCGTGCCGATACCTATACCTACCTATATTTTTATCTTAGTCATACGCTTGATATACACGGGTTTTTTAACGTGCAAATCCCTGTAAGGAGGCGATTTTTCCGTGTTACCAAGATCCTGTTATCGGGTTTCCAGTATATTTGTCACGAGCGTCACAAATTGCCGCCATTTTTCACAAATTTCAATACATACTCGAGGTCTGAATACAGGGGCGAAATGAGATCAATTTGTTTACTTCAAGTACCTTAGGGAAACTTAGATATTTATAAATGTGGATTTGGTTTTTTTATAAGTTGATAATGAGGTAAGGTTAGGTGGGGTAAAACAAAACGTCGTCCTTCTGACAGCGTATACAGGTAGCGTTTTGTCTTACCCAATGAAAAAAACGGTTCCATTTTACCCCACCTTTACGTATCACCTATTCGTGCGCTAGTAGAAAACGAAAAAATAACAAATATGGCTGACATTCATTCTTTGTTGTCTTTGACACATATCGGGAAACATTTTAGTGGAATTATTTTTACGTTAACACTAATAAGTATACCAGTCATTTTAATTAAAATATATGTGAAGTCTAGGTTTAAGGGTTTAAGTGGTGATAAATAAATAAATAAATATAAGCTCAATTAAGGCTTGTGATGTAGGTACCAGGAGACGCTATATGATAGATAGATACATATACATAGGTACTTAAATACATATATGCAGCCACGACCAAGGCACAAATATTTGGGATGAATAGATACACAAATAATGCCCTCGCCGGGATTCCAACCAGGAACCTCCAGCTTTGTAGGCAGGGTCACTACCGACTAGGACAAGGCGAAGGATAAGATCAGGATTGTGTTATGAAAGTGCGTGACTATGGAAGTTTTTAGATTGGTTTATGTTTTTTCTTTTTTACTGGTGCATGGAATAGACCGGTAGCCGTACGTATTAGGTTTTACTCGATACGTAAAGCAGCCCATTGCGCTCGCTTCAATATAAATAAATAAATATATACAGCGTGTGCCCTTTAACACGGGAGAAAAATTAAATGAGTGACTCCTTAGACTATCGGCAATAATCCTGGAAAGGTCCCGGTGTTTCAAAGTGGTTAAGTTCGGACTCGGAGATATTGTCATTCAAAGATACGGACCTTTAGTACTGGATCTTGGCATCACGATGTCGTAGCTTGTCAGTCGCAAGACATCTTGATAGTATACCAGGTACGAAGTCATAACAATAATTTTGTTTTTATTTTTACACTAATTTGTTACGGTTTTTAAAAAAAAATGTACATTTTTCAATGATTCAAAAATGATAAGTTTTTGATAACTTTTAATTCAAGTAAATGAACCCATAATAATGAAAAATACATTTTTTTTTGTTACAATATGTGGAAATGATTGTTAATCAGCTTATTAATGCACCGTTTAAATTTTCACCCCGGTTGTAGGCCACACTCTGTATATTGAGACATCTTACACAAATCGACCTAGTCCCCCGAATATTGTCAGTGCAAGCGCGATAGAACGCATTAATTATCGAGTAAAACCTAACGTATCCTTTACTTGACAACCCATGGTACGTCTACAGATAATCTTCTAATACTTCAGCTCGTTTGTGGTGCGCGTGCCGCGCCCGCTGCAGGACACCATCGCGAGTGCTGACTTCTGGCCGAAGGGCGTCGTGTATCGGCAGTTCCGGGGCAATCTGCCGAATCCTACGTCAGATCAGACGACGGAGCCACGTCGTTACGTCGTCGCCCAAATTGAAGTAGTTTTTAAGTACCTATTATTTGTTTTGTAAATTTTTAGTTCACAGTGACTTGGTTTTTACTGTTATGCTGTGAAACTTATTGGAATATAAAATAAATAAATAATAAATCAATGTCTAGTCATATTAGCCACCCCAATAAATTATACCAAAATGACCTAAATCAATTAGAAGTCTCACAATCAGAAGTTATTATTTGGCCTCTAGGCTCACGACACATCGTGGTGATACAGTTAGATGATCTCTGAAAATCTAAAATCAAATAAATCTAGCAATCAACGCCACTCCAATTAAAGCATCTAGTGACAAATCTACGAAATTTTCGATTTGCGATGTTCGCAGTTAGTCTCCATACTAGGTACGTACAATATAAGAGTAAAGGTGCGACCACATCGCAGTACGAGTAAAACGCTCACAGTACAGAATCGCAGTGACGGATCGTATTCGCGCCGATTTTATCGCATGCTCCCCACACCGCCACTTAAAAGCGGTGTCGATATGCATTCACAGTGACGTCGTAATTGTCATAACTTTTGCCCTTGCACTCTACACTGCTGCTCAAAATACGCAGCCGGATCATGTATCTAGACCGTGAAGTGAGACCCAAACGAAAGATTTTTGTTGCGAACATTAGTTCTTAGTTCTGCCTATGGCATTCAATCCCGGGATTCATTTCGATACAATCACGGTATTTGACATTATAAAATCCCGTGATTGCATACATTTGATTCCTGGCATTGCACGCCCAAGTCCTGCCTAATTTATCAATTAAGAACAACGTCCATTTTATCAATTGAGAACAACGTTTGCTACTGCCGGACTATTTTAAAAGTAAGGTGAAGTTTCTGCCCGGTTATGCTCAATGAATCACATATTAAAATGCGGCGCCTAAGTGGTCGACCGATTTATTGTATAGGCAAACAAGAACTTGAATCGCTCTTGCACGGATTCGCTAGTCAGTGTCACGTCACGGAAACTGACACACATTCAAAATTATCTAGAGCTGAAAGCACTAAAGGGCTTGTCCATTAATTACGGTCATACAATTTTGGCCTGTTTTAGACCCCCCCACCCCCCATGGTGATATTTGGTGATATTTTCTGGACCTCCCCCCCCCCCCAGCCAAAATGATGTGTAATTTTTTGCTAACTTAAGTAGTCCTTTTAATAAAACTTGAATTTACGTACGTTTTTGCCAAGTACGAGGTAAATGTTCGCGAAGTTATAAAACTTAGTATAAAAAAGTGTTTTATAAAATTGTCAAGATTCTTTTTACTGGCTATAATGCTGTTCAGCAGATTCGAGAGTAACAAAAAATTACACGTGATTTGTCCGATGACCCCCCTCGCCTATGGTGATAATTGGTGATTCTTTGTTGACCCCCCTCCCCCTATACAGTATGACGCGATTAATGGACAAGCCCAAATGAAAGTGTGCTTAATTGGGAGCATTGGGCAGAATCTTAATGGTTGTATAAAATGTCTTTTAAATATCTTCATCTGGGCCAATGAGAGTGCTCTAACTAGTATAATATATGTGATGATAATTATGTAGATTACACCTTTACAGTTCTTTAAAATTCTTGGACAGGACGAGGTTATGAAACAGTTGCGTTTTAAAACGCGTCACAGCAACTCCGTACATTGAAAAACGATGAATTTTAAGCTGCGGTGTGCTCGTACCTTTACAGCGTAGTAATTGGACTGCGGTTTCAGAAGGCCACGTGGGCTCCGAGATGATTGTCCGGCAGCAATCTCCCTAAGTTAGCAATCCTAACTCTAGCTACAGAAATTCAGTAAATGGAATTACATTGCTACTACAACAAGTAAGTCATCGTACTGACTTAACTATCATTTATACCTACAGCGTGTAGCCTTGAACACGGGAGAAAAATGAAATGGGTGATTCCTTAGGCTATCCGCAATAATCCTGTAAAGGTCCCGATGTTTAAAAATTGATAAGTTTGGAGATATTGTTATTCAAAGTTATGGACCCGAAGTACTGGATCTCGGCATCACGATATCGTAGCTTGTCAGTCGCAAGACATCAAGATAGTATACCAGGTATAGTATAGTAGTCAGGTATAGTAGTCATAATAGTTATTTTGGTTTTATTTTTACACTAATTTGGTACGTTTTTTTAAATTTTCAATGTTACAAAAACGATAATTTTATAACTTTTAAGTCAAATAAAAGAACCCATATAACAAAACTTCCAAAAAAAATGCAAAAAAAAACAAATTATTAATGACTATACTTATGTGGTAATTATTGTTGCTTAGCTTATTAATGCACCATTTAATTTTTCACCCCGGTTGTAGGCCACACACTGTATACCCAATAGGTATTTTGTGGAACTACTCAAATTGTTTTATTAAATATTTTTTGAGTTCTATTTTTTTAAGTAGTATCACTACTATTTACATTCATTTAAATATTAGATGTCATATACCAAAAAAAATACTAAAGTTTACTGACGCTGGAGTTGGGATTTGAACCTAAGTCCTACGTCCTCAGCTTTCGCGGCTGATACCTAAACCACTCGGCCATTCCAGTATATGACTAATATGATATCTAATATTCAAATATACCCATTAGCTTATTCGGGTCTAAATTCTTTTCATTGTCTTGTTTCATACCACTTTGTCACGCTTTTAGTTGCTGTTTCGACTCAGTATTAAAAAAATATTCGGTGCATTTATATTTCCTTTTCACGCTAGATTTTAATCCATACATCAGAAATTGAAAACAAAACATCATCTCATAAAAAATCACTACTGCGTCACGTTTTTTAGAGACACAAATTAACCCATTTATACCTACAGCGCTAAGAATTTCTCATAGACTGAGGCTCAAAAGTTCAAACTAAAGATTAGCCAGTGGACGATAAAGACCAGCATATTTAATAGGTATTTGAAGAACTGACCGGATAAGAAACACGGACTTACGCTTCAGACCGCGTACTGTTGACGTCGGTGTGAAGACTGCTAACCAGAAATGCGACTGAGCCGGACATGTCTGCCGTATACACCCAGAAAAATGGGCCAAATCGCTGACTGAGTTGATCCCATACGATGGCCAACACAGCAGAGGCAGACTGGAAAGGAGATGGCGGGAAGACTTGGACGCATTCTGCGAGGAATGTGGGAACTTGCCAAGAACAGAATGGAATGGAAAACGAAAAGGTAGGCCTTTCCGAGCAGAGGAACCCTCAATAACAGGCTATTAAAAAAAAAGGTTAATCAAAGTTCTTCAAATAAGTTTCTCTCAAAAATTACATTTTCAGTACATTCCATCTTCCGTTAATACAGGGTGTTTGTTATGTCGTTAGCCAAATTTGGATATGTCATTCGCGATCACCAGTATACAACATTTTTGAAAAAAAAAGTGACACTTTTTTTTAGTTTTTTTTCCCGTTTTTTATCCGGCAAAAACATAATTTGTGGTCACTAGGCAAGTTTGTTTCAATCCGTGCGATTCGATGGCAGATAAAAGGGTAGCAGGTTTGAGTAGTCAAGTCTTAGCCAATCAGGAGTTCATCACAAGCACCGATCAGCCGACGTCACTCACCCCACAATCGGCGCTAAACAATGAATAAAATGTCCTAACTACATGCACACACGATTGTTATTTGATTAAAACTGCCCAAGCGCATACCTACCTGTACCTGCTCGTCGTCATCAACAATTCAATTTGCTTAGAGAGTGCATTAGAATCGATATCTGAGGTAAACCAGTACGCGTTTGTATGACGGAACATTTAAATTACTACGTTTTTGAGGTCAAATTATGCTGGCTCGGCTGATCGCAAGATGCCATGTGCCATTTGTACAGCACTCTGTAAACAAAGAAGAAGTGCGCTTGTGTAAACGCGCTCGAGTCAAACTACCCTCAGATCGGTGCGCAACTCAAAATACCCTCATTATTAGTACTGTATGCGATAGACTGATAATGCTGTCTCGTGGGATGTACCTGCAAGTTAAGCTCCACCTCCATTCCCCACCACGCGTAGGAAACTTGTTACGTACGTTATAACGCATTGAATTAGTTACCTTATGCAGGTTAATTAAAGTTGCAAACTCAAACACCCTTTCCAATCTGATTTGGCAGTTATGAGATGATGGGGCAGTACGCAAAGTAAGCAAGTGATCATAGTGACCAAACATTCGTTAGATAATGGGATTTAAAAAAAAATCTATAACAAAAAGGATAATGAAAAATGGATTATTTTTGTCTTACCAAATATTTTTTTACGCCTTTACCCAACACATATTGCAATATGGCTAATGATATAACAAACACCCTGTATAAGTATGACTTACATCGGAAAATTATAGTGATTAATAATTAAAACCATACATGGTTTAAAATTATTGAAATGAAATGAAATGAAATATTATTTATTCAGGACACTAAACTGGAACACGTATCATTAATAAAACAAACAAAAAAGAAAATAAAACCTAATTTAGCGTCACTGAAAAGGTCGCCACTCAGCATGAGTCAGAGTACCTTTTGGATACCCAGACGCTGATCTTCCGTGGAAACCCTTTCGAGGGCCACCGCACGTTACAAACAAAGGTGCAAATTACAGTTGCAGGGACGTTCAGAGAAACATACAGCCGCTTAGACAGGTTGACACCTCTAAAGGAGCATTTATAATGACCGTAGGTGTCCACCAGGGTAGTCAGCCATGCTACTTCCGTAAACGTCCCTTCAATTACAATAACATATTAAGTACTTATATTAATATAAGATACAATACAAGAAAATTGGACCAAACAGAAAAAGAGGATAAACATTGAGGTTGCACTATGATTAACATTTCAGTGATATCATGATATGTAGTTATGTTATAATCATTATTTCCCACACTTAAATAATAGGTAGTAGCTTAGTGACAAAATAATATATATATGACATAGTAAGCAATGAGAGGCATCAAAACATGTTGTTAATGTTAAAATTACAGTTCTATTGATTGCTACAGGTTGTCAATTACACAAAAACAAAGAATAAAAAATAAAATAAAAAAAAGTGAGACAGAATAATATGGCAATAACAAAAACTATTTAGCATCAATGTCCTATCGTAATACTCGCAACTACTGCTCACCATTTGACATCCTTTGCCGATCTAGAACATACTTTTTGTATTTAACCTTAAACGATTGAATAGATACAGAGTTTCTTATAGGTGGTGGAATATTGTTCCAGCACTTCGTAGCAGAGTATCTGAAACTGCCACGAAATGCACACGTTTTGTGCCGAGGACAATTAAGACGGGCTGCACCCCTAATATGACTTTGCGAAAATTGCAACTTAGCACTAAGATACTTGGGTGTCAAAGTCCTCACTATGCCAAACAGCAGACAAGCAAAATGCATTGAACGTCGCGACTCCATGTTTAGTAACCCTCTTTGATTAAGAAAAGGAGTCACATGAGTTCTAGGCGGTATGTGAAAACAAAATCTAGCACATGCATTCTGAACGCGCTGGAGTAGCCTCTTAGTTTGGGACAATAAACAACCACCCACAACTGTGTCGGCATAATTTAGCTTGGCAAGAATTAGGGATTCACATAGATAAATGCGAGTGTCAATACTCAAATACTTGCGGACGCGGTACAATATTTTTAAACGGTAAAAACAGTTTTTGGACGTTTCCAAGACATGATTATGGAATCTTAACTTGCCATCCATAAGAACTCCTAGATTTCGAGCCTCCTCGACCTGTTCTATACAGTCATTACCTATTTTAATTTTGGGATTTTGGCTGTTAATCTGACGCCTTTGCGTTTCAGTGCCTAGGACAAGAAATTTGGACTTAGAGGGATTTAAAAATAGGCTACTTCTATTGGACCATTGTACTATTCTAGATAAGTCGTCATTAATTTTATCTACCGCACCGGAGACATCTTCAGGTTTAAGCGGTAGATATACCTGAAGGTCGTCTGCATATATGTGATATTTACAGTTTTGAATAGACTTGACTATATCTGCGCTATATAGAATATATAGGATCGGACCCAATATGGAACCCTACGGAACGCCATGGGAGACAAGAGACGCTTCTGAGATCAAAGTTATGCCACGCTCGTTACTTAACTTCACTATTTGCATACGACCGCTAAGATAGCTAGAGAACCATTTTAGAGTAAGTCCATCAAAACCGTAGTAGGCTAGTTTTGATATTAATAGATTGTGATTAATAGTATCGAAAGCGCGCGAAAAATCAAGCAGTACCATTATTGTCCCAAATCCAGTGTCACTCTCAGATAGGATGTCATCAATAACATCTAATAGGGCAGTTGCAGTACTATGTCTAGACCTAAAACCAGATTGTTTTTGCGGCAAGATAGAGTTAGCCTCAAGGTACTCGGTCATTTGTTGGCATACGACTTTTTCAATAATTTTTGATAAAAAAGGCAAAATGCTGATAGGTCTGAGATCTTTATATTCGGCGGGATTGCTTTTTTTTGGGATAGGTTTAATCAGAGCTACCTTCCAAGCATCTGGAAACACTCCCGTCAGGATAGACTGGTTTATTAATGCAGTTATTAGCCCCAGTGTTCGTGGAAGCGTCAACAGAATCATATCACGCGAAATTCCATCTGCACCAAGAGCGTTCGAGGTAATTTTCGTGATTATTTTAGAGATTGTATTTTCGTCAACAGCTTTCAAGCAGAACGTGGCCGAACTGAAACGTTGGAAATCGAATATTGTTAAATCTGTAGTATTATTTGTATTCGGAATGTTAAGAAAATGCTTGTTTATTGAATTTGGATCATCAAAGTGGGATGGCAGAGTAGATTCTTTATTATTGAAATTCACTATATTACGTTTTATGTTTTTCCACAGTTTGCGAGAGTCTTTGGTATTCACATTGACTTTGTTGTTGAAATAAGCTTGTTTTTCAGTGAACAGGGCTTGATTAACAATGCTTTTTAATGATTTGTAATATGCTTTATGAGTTTCTAATCCAGTGTTACGGCTCCGAGTGTGCGCGTTATCTCTGAGCCTCATCATTTCTTTGACAGTTGATGTGATCCATGGATAGCTTTGATTTTTTATAAGTGCTTTTTTTTCTGGCGCATACAGATCAAAAACGTAAGTTACATATGTATTGAAAGAAGAAACGGACTCATTTATATTACTACCTAACATTTTTTCCCAGGCAATTGAGTCAATGTGTGCGTTAAAATCGCTGAGACATATATTTTTCAGTGGTCTGTATGAAATCCATAAAGGGCATGGCTTGGGTTTTTTTACCTGGACATTGCATGAAATAAACGCATGACCACTGAGTTCAGGAATGTGATCTACATTTACTTGAGAGAGTTTACTATTGCTGCAGATAAGGTCAATAAGCGTTTCCGAATGATCAGTGTAGTGTGTGGATTGTGTCACATATTGCTCCAAACCCATGCAATTCAGAAATCCTAATAACTTTTTGGCATTGGATTCATTAGGCAAATGCAGATTGATATTAAAATCACCCATCAAAACAATGTGATCAAATGCAGAGAACGAGCCAACACTTTCAGATATGGCGTCTATAAAAGTGTCTACATTAAGCCATGGTGGGCGATACGCGGTACCAATGGCGAATTTCAATCCGCTTAATGTAACACCTAGCCACATTTGCTCTACTAAGGGAGCATAAGGATGGTCGAGTTGACGCGCATAGATACCGCGCCGTATATAGAACCCCACACCACCGCCTCGCGTGCTAATTTCGGTGGGGCGCGGCACATGCCTCAACCGGTATCCCGGGGGTGCCGGCGCTCGTGACTCTTCTCCAGTCTGAAGCCAGGTTTCATTTATTGCCATAATATCTACCGAATGCCTTTCAAAAGCAACGAGAAATTCCTCATGGTGTGTTCCGAGCGAGCCAGGGTTCAGTAAGCCAATAGTAAGATTTTTACCCTTTACAAACTGTAATATAAATGAAAAAGATAATAGAACAAGCTTCAAATTAATTAGACGCTTTCTAACTACAGTTAAATGATGGCTATTAAGAAAAATTTTAATAATTATGGTCCTTGCAACGCTCACATGCGACAAATTGATATAGTTTGTTGTACATAGAAAATCACCACCAAAAAGGACCACAAACAAATCAACATAGTTACTATAAAAAGTAGAGAAAAACGAACAGTGCATAGCCTTAAGTTTATTCTGATCGTGTTCAGACCTTAAAATATAAAATAGATAAATTAATTTAAACAATACCCCATAACAAAAATCGGTACATATCTTAGCACGAATATAAAAATAATCTCTAACGCTCTGGCGCTGTAGGAGCCATGCCGAAAACACGCACTATTTCATTTTCGCCATGAATTCGAACTCCTCTGGTGTCATTACCCTCGGTCTTCTTTGCGTAGATACGCCCCTCCCTGGTCCATATAAATCTCCAACCGGCTGCTTTGCCTGCTTGCCGCGCTTTCCAGAACAGTTTTCGGTTTGCTTGCGTTAATCTCTCATTTATATACACAGATAAGGGTCTATGCTCTGGCAGCCCGATGTTGCTGGAGTCGAGCGATCGGCGTACGCGTGCATTCCGCAGCAAATCATCGCGCAGCGAGCGCCTAGCGAGGCGCACGACCAGCGGGCGCGAGAGGGCTCCTGCACTGTCCCTGGTGCTGGTGGTCGCTCGGCGTGGTCCAACTCGCTCCGCACTGACGATATCGTGCATCTAGTTGCAACCCTATTTTTTGTGACAAAGCCTGGGTGATGTGTATTGTAGATTCTCCTTGATGTTCAGGTACTCCCGATATTTCAATGTCACTGAGTAACATCATTTGGTCCTTGTCGTTTAAATCGGCCTGCATTTGGTCAATACTGTTTTGCAACTCTATTAAAGTATTAGATGAGGGGTTAGTTTGGTTTTTAACTGATAAGAGTTCAGCGCTGAGGCGAGAATTTTCATGTTCGAGATTACTAAGTTTTTTATTCACTGTTGACATTTCACCCTGTAGATCCTTAATTTGACTGCTCAAAAAGTCTGTAGTCTCAGTAAATTCTTTTTTTATGCTCGTAATAACCCGATTGAATTCAATGTTCAGCTGATCAAATAATTCTTGCTTTGAAGTACCTATCTTTGCGTCAATCCTGACTAGGTCGTGCTTCACGCCAGCTAGTTTCGAGTCAAGCAAGTTCGATAGCACGTCCAAATTGATGTCCGCAATGGTAGTATTTTCATGTGTACTATTGAAGTCTTGCATGCTGCACCTCTGCGCGCGGCTATCTTGCTCGTCACATACTGACATATTGCCTGACGCCTGCGGCGGCGGCGAAAGCTCGTAGTGCCGCTTTACCGGCGTCCCGTCGCCTCTATGACGTCGAGTGACATTAGTACACAAGGTGCAGCACCATTTGTGGTTTAAATTTAACAGGTATGTCTTAAAGTATTCATCAGGTATGCATAGGCACTTATAATCGTATACGCGTTTACACCCAGAGCATATGAGTAATTCATCTTTAGGAATAGGCAGATGACACCCTGCACAATCCATAATGGTTGTAAATAAAGATAAGTTGAAATAAAATCACGGTCAACTAAACTAGAATCGGCGAGCTACCCGTCGTATTGATCACCCTAATTTATTACTAAATGTGTTAGTTTTTAGTAAAACGTCCCACTTTGTCGCTTACCATAAAGACGAGATTTCCTTGTATCTTCATATATTATGAATAAACTGACAAAGCGGCTTTATGGCAAACGACAAAGTGGGACGTTTTACTAAACTCGCTCACAAATAAATTCATAAATACAAAAACTTTAACCTAAAGATGAGTTTAAACTGTCAAGTGTCTGGGATCCAGTGATTATCTAATAGGTAAGTTATCTCAATAAACGAAAAATCCGACTGGGTGAACACATTTTTTTATTTATTTGAAATCTGATGCTTACCGATTGATTCCATTACAATTTGGTCAAGTACTGACAATGACATTTATGAGAAAAACATTATAAGTCTTAAATTTGCATTAAGCATGTGCATGACATATGAACGTGTCATGAAATTGAAATCAAATTGAAATGAAATGAAAGTGATGTGAAGTCATGCACATGCTTAATGCAAATTCTCATTGCAAACTCAGTATCGCGCCAACTGATTTCGATATTTTTTTAACCAATTTCAAACCGAGATGGTCCCGTTGGCGTCTGATGAAGGGATCTTAGAGAAATCGGATGAAGTCGGTTTTTTAAATTTGTAATTTTCTTTGGCTATAAAATGATAGGGTAAAATGCCGGAACGGTTCACGATTATATTTAGACATAAACGCTTTAAAACTAAAAGCTTTTTAGCGCTTCCTTGCAACAACTCGTTTCGTTTAGTATACTTTAAACCGATGCAAGTTAACTATCTCCTCACAGCCCGTAAACCGCTCCTTACGAGCGATTCAATGCGCGGCCAAATATTGTACAACCTGTAGCCATACCATGACTTTACAAGTATCGGTTAAGTTTGATTTTAATCGATACGTACGAGTACGTAAATGCCTGGTGTTTATAGGCTACGGTAGCTGCTTAGTGCTTACCATCAAACGGGCCGCATGTTTCTCCGCCACCGTAGAGGAGTTTTGGTATAGTTTATAGTATGACGACTGCATACATAAAACTCCTCTAGGGTGCATTAAGACCAAACGAGCATTCGCTCATTCTATCCCCCACTTTACGAAATTCGTTCATTACACAAAACGTGATTCGTCGAAATTCGTTGATTTCGTAGAGTGGGGGATATAATGAGCGAATGCTTGTTTGGTCTCAATGCACTGCTTTACAGTCGCCATCGGATTTGTCGAAACGACCAGAGTACTGACAAATATCTGAGCAGATCATAATATATATGGTATATTTTTAAGCACCGTGGCCGCTATTTATATCAGGCCCCAATTTCACCACGCTGACAAGTGTGACAATTGTATCAAAATTTGACATATGTAGAATTATCGGTTTCACCACGATGACAGGTGCGACAATTGTAGAATACAATTGTAGAACACAATTGTCACGAATAAACAAAGGGAAAAATGTATCTAATGTATTAATACATAAAAGTATTTATACTCAAACATCAATCAATTTTATTTTCACCTCAGCAGCTCGAGCATGGCGGTTTTGCTACTTGAAACTAGTGAGCAATATGCAATGCGAAAGTGAGAAAAACTAACTTTTTATATTTCCGTATCGTTGTTTAGTCGCAGGTCATATTTTCATACTGTGGGGTGAATTACGAACTTAGAACATTAACTTCATTGCATCCGTCACTTTCATTCCGTTGCTGAAAAAAGAGATAGATATTAAATGTATCGATTCGTAGTCGAATGACGAAACCTTCGTAGTAGACCCCCCATTTTTTTTAATTTTACATCTACAGGCAAAAGCATTAAGCCATACTGCCTAGTAGGTGACCAAAAAGCGATGAAAAATATCGATCGGATACAAAATAAAATTGGAGCTAGTGTTAAACTTGTATTAGTACATTTCGATGCTAGTACGGAATGTATATCATTATTTCACGAGTACCGAGATATCCACGAGTAAAAGGCGAGTGGCAACACTTGGGACGAGTGAAGAATAATATTTCCGCGCGTGCATCGAACGACGTTTTTCAAAACAGTTGCATAAAATTAAAAGATGATAAACAATTTAAACAAAATACTTAGTTATGAGTAGTAACTTTGACAATGAACATTTTGACAGACAAAAGGTGTTTTTTTAGCTCCAAAACTTGCATTCATAATTTAAGGGGTAATAGTTTTTATTTGAAAATACATAATTTATAAGTAAAAAAAAAGATAAATGTATAAATCTTCACTTTTAATAACTTTCGTAACACCATGTTCGATTACCTGTGTATATAAATATTTAAATTGTTTAAAAACAAAAATAAATTGTTGCTTTTAGGTACTTAATAAACATGCCTGCATTAAAAAACAAAAACCGGCCAAGGGCGAGTTGAACTCGCGCGCGAAGGGTTCCGTACCATTATCAAGTTATTATTAAAAAAATACAGTTAAATCAACCTACCTCAAAAACTATAGGAGATAATTTAATCAAACCAAAAATCGTTGATAGAGTTTATTAATATGCATAACATATATTTTTTATAGAATTTTATATCGCGTAGTTTAAAAAATAGAGGGGGGGGGACACATTTTTCAGACTTTGAGAGCTGATATCTCGAAAACGGTTTACTTAAATAAAAATGAGATGTATAAACCTTCATATCATTTTCAAAGACCTTTCTATTAATACCCCAAACGCTTATATACAACTAAAAAAAAATTTCTATCCCTCAGTTACATGTATGGAGGGCCCCCACCCCAGTGGTTTTTTTTTCAATATAGTATCATAATTTTGTAGCGGTCCATACAACACATATCCTTACCAAATTTCGTTACTGTAGCATTTATAGTTTCCGAGTAAATCGGCTGTGACAGACGGACAGACGGACAGACGGACACACGGACATGACGAATCTATAAGGGTTCCGTTTTGCCATTTTGGCTACGGAACCCTAAAAAACGCCTCTAGTAGGTATGACAGGCGATTCGAGACCGTTCCGTTCTCACAAATGTTTTTCAATGTTCAATGTAAAAAAATATATATCAATATTTTAATCGTTTTGCATTAGCAGTAGGTTTTTAGTTTTAATTCGTCTTGGTAAAGTAAAGTAACATAAAAACTCTTTGGTAAGTTGCACGAATTAGAACGACTATAAATTAAAAAAAATGGAAAAGTTAAAGCACTAGTACGCAAAAACGAACTTTGCGCACGCAAAACAGCCAAAAAAGAGCAATTTTTGAGTAACTGTATTGAAAAATAATATGATATCTAAAAAATAATAGAAATCTAATATTATTTTAATTATATGAGTATTTCATTATTCTTAAAATACAATGAATGAAGAAAGCCAATATTCGTCGCGACTTTTATTACTTTTTTTTTTGAGAACGACTATTTAAGCCAAAATTAATTATTTCCTTATATCTTCTTATTTATGCGAATTCATCAAGATCACTGTTACAATGACTACCAGCGTCACTACTACTTGCATGGAAAGCCATTTTGAACTAGGTACGTACACGTGTATCAACAACGAAAAATTACTTACAATTGTCACCTAAATCCGACACATCTTTAATCACATATCAAGATTCACCGACAATTCTACAAATATGTCGCCTAAAAATAATAATTCTTGTTTCACAACATAATTGTAATACATACAATTGTACCAAAATGCCTGTCATATTTGTAAGCATTTCTATAGAAAATATTTCTTAAAATTGTAATATGTCACCTGTCGCTTGACAATTGTAGCCCTACATATGTAACTTACAATTGTAGCCGTGGTGAAATTGGAGCCTGATGTAGACATATTATTACCGATGTTTACAGCCAACTTGTTTGCTCGATTGTCAGGCCACACATCGCTTAGCTGCGCATTAACAGCTTACTGCCAAACACTGTTTACGATGTTTTGGCCGTATTTCAAGTTAAATCCCACCTAGTCTATACTTCGTTTTATTTAAGATTAGAATTATCTGTCAAACGGGTGAACAAAGAAGCAGTGGTCGTAAACCTTCCTTCTTCGATTTCGGCCGATACCACTGAATTTCTCGGAACTTATGTATATACATATCATTTGATGTTTACCGATAGCTGAACGCATAGTTTTCACATTTATTATTAATTTGTTGGCAAAACTGTATTTAAAAAAGTTATAAGTGTTTTATAAGCAAGATGGCGGCAATTTAGAAAAAAGATATATATTGTAAGTTTTCGTTTAGTGTTTGGCGGTTTTTAACAAAGTATTTTTTTTATTTGTAACTAATATCGTACAGATTTTACATTTACTGAATTTAATGAAGTTTACAGTCTAAAATTTAACAATATTTGCATATTTAATCTGGCTTACATTATGCACTCCCAATACTTTTAAAAGTCATGCATTTAAGGATTAAAACTATCGGTATAAAAGCGGACACGGTGTCATAAAGACTGAGCAGATAACAATACTAAGACAACCCTACGCATCGGCAACGTCGTTTAGTATTTGTCGCCATTATAGGCGGCCTGGGACGCTCTAATGTAGTTTGAATTTGGTAACAAATTAGAAAATAAAACTCAGATGACATACATAGTTTTATTCACTGTCAGTGGAAGAGTCCGAGGACTCGGAACCACCAACGTTTATAATATTTTTTTTCACAGTGTTATCTATTACATTATTTATCTAATTTCATTTAAAAAAATATATTCTTTTAAAATGTTATATACCGTAGCCAACGATATGCCAGCAGTCACAGCAGTCTTTTTCACACGTTCCGATTTAGTGGGATATTCTTTTCTATGGCACATTTCTTTATTTGTAAATATTCACCACCATCCGCTTTTCACTGGTAGTCACAGGATTTTGCTTTCATCCATTTTAAATGTGCACCAACAAACAAAATATCTAAATAGATTAACAATTAATAACGAAATTGAACAAAAACGATAACAATAATCTTTAAGTAAGCTAACAGCAATATAAAACACAACCGACTCAACCGACAACAATATGAAGTCGAATGACAGACAGTGACATTTTAAAATTGTGTGAGAACTCTGCCTCTTTAGGTTTTTTAATGTACAACCTTTCCATGAAAAATTGCAAACGCAATTTATTAAAATTCTTATCTTTTCATCTTAGAATATAAATTAACTAACATTATGTTTCTTATCTGTTCACAACACTGAGTAATGTGTATTAATATAGCATGATAATAAATTCGTGATATTTAATAACTCGTATTTACTGTTCGATCCGCAGAATTTGCCTGTAAAAAAACCTTATATCTCGTTCTGCAAAGGTCTTTCTAATGCTAAAAAAAACGAAGTATAAGTGTTACGTCGAAAGTATAGTGTGTACGGAAAGTAATGACACCTAACACCAAAACACTCCCATATGTCTCACGTGCCTTCAGTTTCCGAATGGACTCTACCCGTAAATGTCACTGCATTACTGGTACTAAACTTACTGACCATTCATGATCCTTATTGAAATATATGTAAGGTTCACAATAGGTCATTTAAAAACAATTTTGTGACGGTCGGTTCTAAAAATATGTAAGCGATTTTGAGCCTTATATCTGCGAGAGAAGTACGGAAATGTATATACAGGGTGTTTGTTATGTCGTTAGCCAAATTTGGATATGTCATTCGCGATCACCAGTACACAACATTTTTGAAAAAAAAGGGACACTTTTTTTTAGTTTTTTTTTCCGTTTTTTTATCCGGCAAAAACATAATTTGTGGTCACTAGGCAAGTTTTTTTCAATCCGTGCGATTCGATGACAGACAAAAGGGCAGCAGGTTTGAGTAGTCAAGTCTTAGCCAATCAGGAGATCATCACAAGCACCGATCAGCCGACGTCACTCACCCCACCATCGGCACTAAACAATGAATAAAATGTCCTAACTACATGCACACACGATTGTTATTTGATTAAAACTGCCCAAGCGCATACCTACCTGTACCTGCTCGTCGTCATCAACAATTCAATTTGCTTAGAGAGTGCATTAGAATCGATATCTGAGGTAAACCAGTACGCGTTTGTATGACGGAACATTTAAGTTACTCCGTTCTTGAGGTCAAATTATGCTGGCTTGGCTGATCGCAAGATGCCATGTGCCATTTGTACAGCACTCTGTAAACAAAGAAGGAGTGCGCTTGCCTGAACGCGCTCGAGTCAAACTACCCTCAGATCGGCGCGCAACTCAAAATACCCTCATTATTAGTACTGTATGCGATAGACTGATAATGCTGTCTCGTGGGATTTACCTGCAAGTTAAGCTCCACCTCCATTCCCCACCACACGCGTAGGAAACTTGTTACGTACGTTATAACGCATTGAATTAGTTACCTTATGCGGGTTAATTAAAGTTGCAAACTCAAACACCCTTTCCAATCTGATTTGGCAGTTATGAGATAGTGGGGCAGTACGCAAAGTAAGCAAGTGATCATAGTGACCAAACATTCGGTAGATAATGGGATTTTAAAAAAAATCTATAACAAAAAGGATAATGAAAAATGGATTATTTTTGTTTTACCAAATATTTTTTTACGCCTTTACCCAACATATATTGCAATATGGCTAATGATATAAAAAACACCCTGTATATTATTGGTTGTGGGTTAGTTTTCACGTGTTTCGGATATTATGTTCAGGTTTGAAGCTTTTAGTTTTAAGTGCATGGCTGTGTAAGCGACAATGTTAGTTTGTCACCTTCCGTTGCCTAGCTGGTAGTGACCCTGCCTACGAAGCTGGAGGTTTTGGGTGCGAATCCCGGCGAGGGCATTGTGCATATATTATTCTAAAACATTTGTTCCTTAGTCGTGGTTGTGCTATGTATTTAAGTATCTATATTCATCTTTGATATAATTATGTAAGCCTTAATTGAGCTT
>JALPQI010021192.1:0-20397 GCA_025490895.1 Thaumatotibia leucotreta
CTAAGAAACTAGTATCTTAACTCTTACTGTTATTGAGTTATTAAAAAAAATAGTTTAATGACTGAACAAGTGTATTGCAACCTTTATTACATCCTAATGCTACCTACTTATTTTGACATGTGCCGTCAGTCACCTGAAATTAACTTTTGTGTTATACTTAAGGTGCTCTCACACTTATTCTATCTCTCACATTTCATTTATTATGTATGAAAACGAAAAAAAAAAATTTTTTTCTATTTCGACTAAAAGCTATATACCAGGTACCAAGCAGCCTATTAAATTTAACGGAATTAAAAAAAAAAAACACGGTGTATAGCTGACTTTCCATAGCATTGACACATATCGTGAAACATGTTCGCTGATATATTTTTACGTAAATACCTGATAAATATCAATAATTAAACTAAAAAATGTATATGAAATCAAGGTCTAAAGTTTTAATAAATAAGCTTCAGTTCGTAATAAAACCAATATTGTACCTATTCTAATAGTGCGTGATTATGGAATAATGCAAGTTTTTAGGTGTGTTTAGAATATAATAGAATAGAATTCATTTATTTGGTGTAAAAGGTAAACTTACATTAAAATACATCTTAAACTAAAAACAACACCAAAATGGATGCTACTCACCATATGCCGCTAGCTAAAGTTTTAGCCATGGCGCTGGTTTTCAGGGCAACCTGAATACATTTACTTTTTTTTTATTCTACTGACGATTTGGTATAGTATCTACCTGACCGGACCCGACATAGCTTAGTATGACGTTTTAGTATTGCGTTCTATTATGATACACGAAAGTCATTATTTCCGCAAATGTCTGTAGTCTGTATGAAACCGTTAATACGTCGAAAGACCTATTTGTTATCTCGGAGTCGGTAAGAAACATAAACAAAAAACAAAAGAAACATTTCCATGAATTGTTCCGAATTATAAACAAAAGATAGCAAATGTTCAGTACCTATCAAATTAGGAGATTTCGTTATTATACAGTAATTATTTACATGAACTAGCCTGTGGTGTGTAAAAAATTACGAACTTTTTTGTTACCTACTAAATTATGATTAGAACTTGAAATTAATGTCACTTGAAATAATGATATCGTGTATGAAGGTAATGGTTTATACTAAATAATGCACAAACGTGTCCTTCTTTCTATCTCCGATGTAACTCGCTTTTGCTTGAAATATTGTCCCGATTGTAAAATATTATTTCTAAATAAAAAATCGGTTTGTCTGAAACTATACCTCGGTGGTGTCCTGCGACAATTTATGGACGTATAACGCCAGCTCTAAAATGCCTCCAAAAACAATTGTTCAATTGTGCCAAGATGGGCAGGACATGGTGCTTTTCTTAACACCGCGCATAATTATTTCGGAGCAACATCTTTGACAAATGTTTTTAGAATAACGCCAATCAAATAATGGACCCATCACAACAATTTTTAAATGGCGGCTTAAATTTTTATAGGTTGTCATTGAAATTAATTACCGTGATGCATTGGAAAGGGGGTTGACACTTGTCAACTAAAAAGCAGAACCGTTTGTGAAAGACAATTTAGTGTGGCGTGCGGCTTCCATGTTTTATTTATTCATAGGTGGTGTAAATATAAACCTTACAGTAACAATGAAAGTAAAGGCTGAGCCACACCGAATGTACGTGCGTGTCGTGCGCGTTGCAGCGTCGAAAATGTCATAGTAGATGGTACACCATACGTCACGCGCACGTGCACGCCACGCAAGCGGTGTGTCATCTAATATAACATTTACATACGCTACAACGGCCACGCCACGCGTACGCCACACACACGCGCACGTGCTGCGCACGCATCTGATCTGGCTTGGTTTTAACGACGTAAATCTATATTATGTAATTATATTTCACTGTATTTCAGATTCCTGTGGACGCAGATACAAAAGAGTTAGTGATCGCAGTGTCTGGCAGCAACCCATCTGTCAGTGTGACAGATTCCGGTGGCACTAAGTGGCCCACCACTGATATCACTAGACTGAGTGAGATAGCTGTAAGTTTTCTACTTTAGTGACTTTAGTTATAGTCATGCCAACAAAGTGGTGAAATATATACTAGAAAAATTCTAAATATTCTGTTGTAGCCATATCTGACGAAGCCTGTATTGCGGATGTTGATTGTGATTTAGATAATTGATTTGATGTTTACGCTCTTAATGTAGTATTCGACATTATATGTAGGTAATTATTAAATACTAGAAAAAAATCACATATAGTTTGAGAAATATTATTTGACCGACTGTTGTCTTACTTACGACCTTTTGTTTTGCGTTAACACTTACTAGACAATCAGCTGTCGAACACTTTTCTATTTTTAATGACGCAAGACAAAAGGTCGTAAATGAGATAAGAGTCGGTCAAATAATATTTCCCGAACTATACCGCCCGAACTGGTAAAGTGGGGATGTAATTTTTTTTGACGCAAAGGTGGTCATCACGCTCGCAGCGTTTCCGCGCTGTAATCATCATCAATAAAATGAATATGTCAAAGTCAAATAATTCTTTATTCTAATTGGAATAGCAACAAACTCTTTTGAATCGTCTAAGTATTAAACTACTTCCGGTTCTAACCCTACACCGCTGACCCGAGAAGAACACCGGTAAGAAACTTGGCAGGACTGATTTTTTCAAACAATCATGGTACATCTTACAACTAACATGCATTAAAAAAACATAAAATGGTTTTTTTAAATAAATTGAAATATAATAATAATAACAATAAATGTAAAGTCTCTAAAAAGTCAGAACATTTACATGTAATAATTTATAGAGAAGTAAAGGTCTCTGACAGAATAGGTATATAATAATAACATTATACAATGCACGTTTGGAGATGTACAAGTTCTCCAAGCATTAATTGTTGTAATTGTTACTTCCACATGTATAATCGAACCGCCGCCGTGTGGTGACGGCAGTAAGAATACATTTGTCACCACCCCAACTCCTCCTGCGGGTGTCGTAAGAGTCGACTAAAGAATTGAAGTGTCACTGACCATTATTTGATAAATGATGATGGGCAGCAGCGTCGTCATAGTGGACACATTACTGCGATCGCCAATCCGCTTGCCAAGCGTGGCGATTATAGGCAGTTACCTCCTAAAGCGTCTATCGCATAATAGTTAATAGGAGAGGCCTACGTCCAGCAGTGGACTATCATAGGCTGATGATGATGTATAATCGAAGCGTTTCTTACAGGTGGTGAAAGTTGTCGGCGTGACCCCTGATGTATACACGGTCGAGGTGGGCAGTAAGGGTGAAACACACGTGGTGGTGTCTGGCTCCACCACCGTCCACTTCCAGCACGGGTTCTCCACCGTCAGACCTTCAGGCATTAAGGATACTGTCACGAGACCTGTGCCAGGTATATCTAGAATCTTTTGTGGTATTTCTTTTTAAACAGAATAAAATAATGTTACTTGGTGATTAGCATAGACTTAAAAAGAAAATGAAAAAAATGAAAAATATTTATTGAAACAGTTTTAAAATTACAAATATCCACGACCTTGTGTCTTGTGCTAGGAAACCCTGTGTTACAAGACCCAGTTTCGACATACAAGTATAAATTTCTTAAACTACTAGTTGAACAGAGAGTTACATTAAATTTATGCATACAGATAGCAGATAGCTACCATATTTTAAATGTAAAAGTTTTAAATCCTATAGTGCGTTCTTAAGAGTGTATGACTGTGTGTAAATGTAAGTACTTATAATAATAATGTGTGTGATGTGTAAGAAAAAATAAATAAATAAAATAAAAAATAAATAAATAAAACAAGAGATTAATTTTAGATATTCTAAGTAATAGATAGATAGATAATATATATATACATTTTATTATTATTTTAAGACTTTCAGAAGAAGTCCGGTATCTTGATATTCCAGTTGAGTAAGCCATTCAGTTAAAAACCTTTTGCTAGGGGGTTTATCTATAGAATGTAATTTACAGAACAATCTCATAACCAGAGGTGCAATAAACGGATGAAATCTTTGGGCAAATTTTGTACGCGTTTTTGGGGTCTTCCAGCGTTGACGGCGCCTTATGTCAGCCTCAAAGATCTCATCATGTAGTTTGCCATAGCTATAAAGGATTTTCCTCAAGAACAGCTGGCGAACGGAGAGAAGATTAGCAATCGTATACAGTGCTTTAGTATTGTACTGTGATGGTTTGCGGAAGATAACCCTGAGAAGTGCTCGCTGAGCTCTTTCTAAGTTAATGAGATGTGTCTTTGCCGCCCCACCCCAAATTGAATTGCAATGCAAAGAAGTACGAACATAGGTACCAAAAAGTTGCAACGACGCTGATTTTCAGGGCAACCAAAACATCTTCAACAAACTACGTTTAAGGCAGCCACTGCGGCTGAAAATGCCGAATTTTTAAAACGTAATAAATATAAGGGCCTCGGCAAAGAGTACGATTTTGTACCGTTTGGCGTAGAATCTTTAGGTTCTTGGGGCCCCAGCGCACGCAAATTGTTTGCTGAGATCGCGAAACGTCTGGTTGATGTAACTAAAGACCGAAGAGCTGGCGACTTCCTCGCACAACGCATCAGTATTGCGATACAGCGAGGAAATGCCGCCAGCATCCTCGGTACAATGCCACAAGGGCCAATCTTAGATATAGGTTAGGTTAAGTAGATTAGTTAGATTTAATCTATGTACATAAATTGTAGTTTTGATTCACCAAAAATAATAATAATAAACTTAAGTCGAAAATCTTTTTTGTCAGAGAGGGCAGCTACCAGATCCAGAGTAGCTACGTGAAAATGGTCTAAGAAGACCTTCCCTCGATTTTAAATTAATGAAAATTAGCGTTTACAGATTTTGGAAATAATATACAGTTTACGAGAAAATGGTCATTTTTGACAAACTTTTTTTGATGCCAATCGATCCTGTTTCTGTTTAGGATCAAAAGCTTGTATGGGAAAAAATCGGCTAGAAAAACCGCAAATCGAGATATAAAATTCCCCTACAAATTGTATTGAAAATTAAAATAGTACATACCGACACAAGTACGAAAAACATGAAATTCGAAGCGAGTGGCGATGTTTTAAAACACGACCGATAGGGAGTGTTTTAAATCGACACGACTGTATCGCAATACTGATAATGATAAGTTGTGCAAGAAAATCAGATCTTCTGTCTTCAGTGACGTTAACGTTTTACAATTTCGTTTAGTTTTTTTATAATTTTGAGCAAGGAAACAACTATTTTTCAGGAGTGAAATCCCACCTCTCCATAAAATTATCCACGGAAGGAGGAGACGTGGAACTGCGCAGTGTCCAGATACTTGACATGAATGACGAAGTGATTTTAGAAGCTCCACTGAAACTTGTAGACAAAACTGAACAGTTCTACACCACTGAGCAAATTGTGCTGCCAGATCACATGTTTAAAGTCGCGGTAAGAATATGTACCAACATAATTTATTTACATGAGCGGAATGGCGAAATAAAAATAAATTGATATTTGACACTTGTTGAATTTGAATTTGGATTTTGTTGTTCAATTCAGACTTTTACTGCAATCCATTCATAACATATCAAACATCAGTGCATTATTTACGCATTTAGATTTTTTATTAACACATAAAATAATTCATCAAAATTTGTATGGCGATTTTATTTTTCAGATAAAAGGGTACGATGTCAGAAGCAAAACATTTATAACGAGAATAAGTTTAACGCCTGTCAAACCACAAGAGTTAAGGCCAGGTACGTAAGATTGATACTTATTAACTGTACATTTTTTACTATCAAATACCCAATTTACTCAAAAAAATGTACTTATTCATTATTTTCTTGAATATCTTAAATAAACTGGACATTTTAAGAAATAAGGATCGTATTACTACTTGTTACCGATAACTGATTTGATTCGTACTAGTAATTATCCCGATTGTAAATACATAGGCACCTGTCTCTTTAAAGTTGATAGCAATTTAGCAAAGCTAATCTAAGTATAAGATTTAAGTTGCCCTTAGAAATAGTATTATAGATAAGGACTTCCGCTTGTATTACAAGTTACAAGCTTTCGAGAAAGAGGCCTCTGGAAGCTTCTCAATTTTATGTTTTTGAATGATGATTTAGTTTGTATTAACAATTTGTTTGCACAATTTTTGCGTAATTTTTCGAATTTATTTAGAAGATTTTTATGTAACAATGTATTCGTAAATATTACAGACACAGTCGAGACTAAGGCCCCAGCAGTGGAGTGTACAACCAAAGTGACCGCTGCTTACGATAAACCGGTACAGCTGAAGTGTAGAGTAACCGGTTACCCCAGGCCTGACGTGATTTGGGAGTCGGATGACAAATCAGCTGTGTTTTCACACTTTGTAAGTGTCCATAAAAGCGCGCCGAAATTATTTCAATAAAAATGATATAGTTGAAGTACCGGAGCAGCATAACTCACCTGGCCCTTTGTCACTCACGTGTTCGAGTTTGAGCCATCCCTAATGATTAGAAATTATTTAGACCACACTTATACTTTGACACCTGGTTCACAATTCCTTTATTTACCGCCCTTAATACACGCTTTACCAGGGATAGGATACCGGTTTTTTCTCCATACAGAAGAACGGTTCGAATTCCGTTCTTTTTCGTTATTCGGTAAATAATTATATTTTTTGTTAATGGAGGAATTCGAAAATACGGTGTTTACATAAAATGTTGAGTACTACGGTACGTAAAAAGTGTAAAAAATGTTAAAATATGGAGCTATTTCGAGGTTTTTCTAAAAAACCGGTTCCGATCCCTGCTATACTATTCTATGCCGACAATAAAGTACTTTTGTTGTTGAAAGTTTTAAACACCATGCATAGACGGCGCCTCTGTTATACTTTCTTGATCATGAAAATATAGGTCCCCTAATTTCAAAGGTAAATATTAAACTATTACCTATTGCACATAAATCACATAATCTACATACAAATGCTTCCTAATTATTAGAAAAAAGAAAATCGTTTAAGGTTTCTATGAAATAACTGGTTATAACCAGTTAAGCCCTTATAAAATTAACCATTTTCACAATTCCTACAAAAAATATGATATAGTGATGAAAATTTCCTGCCAAAACAGAGGAGTATAAGCCCCTTATTCATAAATAACTTTAACTTAACAAGCCGCAAAGTACTCGTATTGTTTGTCCCTTTTGGTCCTATAGACATATTGATTAGACCGAAAGGAGCAAACAATATTTAGCGCCTTATAAAGTTAGTAGACGTTTATGAATAAGGGGGTAAGAGTTTATTAGCTACCATCATACTGATTGGCTCCCTATTTATTTTAAAGGAATCAACCATAGAACTGCCGTACGACTACATAAGCGTGTTGGAAATAAGTAACGTAAGGAAGAACGCCACCTACACTTGTAAAGCAGTGAACACGGCCGGCAATGGCGAAAACAGTGTCTCTGTTCAAACGAAAATGAACCATTTCTTTAAAATCCTGGCTTCTCCAAAAGGTATGTGATAGGTGGAGTACTTATTTATAGGAAAACGACTCGTTCTTTTAGAAGATTCCGGGCTCGAATCACGGAAAGTGTAGGTATCTTTTCGTATATTTATCACTTAAATCATCATGACTAATGAAAAAATACATTAGTCATTGTGTATTTAAGTGTCTGTTGGTATCTTTTCATTGTCTTTTACTTATATTTTCCCACTTTTAGTTATATTTTGTTTCTTTAATTTTATTCGTTCGCAATCATTACCAAATCATGTGTACCAGTGCCTTAGGCTTTCATTTCCTATTAACAGTTGTTCAAAATGTCTTATGAACCTTATATTTTCTCTCAGATACTATCATCGAATACCAAAAGTCCGTTAAAATACCCTGCAAAGTAGAAGCGAATCCACCAGCCACAGCAACGTGGTACAAAGGTCGGCAACCAATCAAACCTGATGGAAGCCTGGAGCTGTCTCCCGACGGGTCTGTCCTCACAATCCGGTCTATGGAACCAAGAATGGCCGACAATTATATATGTGAAGTGAGGAATGCTGTTAAAAGGAAGATTTTTCCATTCAGATTGGAAATTAGCGGTGTGGGTAAGTAATTTGATTATTCTTATTTGTATTGCATCAAAGATGATAAATATTGTCATATAGCAAAGAAAAATAGACCAAGATCACCAACGTCCGAGTTGGGGATCGAGCCCACGTACTCAGCTTTCACGGCTGATGCCTATTCCGCTCGGCCACTCGGTCTAAGCCACCACCAGTCAAATAGCAGAAGATGCTGGAAGATTTTCCCGGCTGTAAACTGATACTAATAAGTTGAGCGAGAAAGTTGTCAGCGCGAAGTAAGTATGTGATGTTCAGTGCATTAATATTTCTATAATTGATGAAAGGATGCTAAGACCCCATGGGATGAGGGTCGGCGCCAAATGGAATGGAATCGTATCCAGCAAAAATACTAGACATGGTATTTGACTCACTTTTTGTATTTTTTTTCGAACCGGAATTATCAAGACTATTGAGTACCAAAGAGGCTTGAACACACGACCATCCCCTATTTCTGTCGAATTTACTTCAGGGTTACTGTAAAATGTTTTTATTTCTTTTTCAGAAGCACCAGTAATAGATAAAAGCTTTACAAAAATTACAGCTTTGAAAGATTCTGGAGTCGACATTAAATGCCAGTAAGTATTAACATTTTAAATTAAGTCGACAGCTTGAATCTTCTCTCCTTCTGTTTAGTTTTTACTGGATCGTTTATGACCGCTAATTGAATCTGGAAGAACCTTGAGATTTGAGCTACTTCCAAAGAATCGTCTTGCAGAACACAAAATTAAAATAGAACTTCATTTATCTAACCAATAACAAACCCCGGATGACGGGAGCAAAAATGCGTTTGACACTAGTGCTTATATATTAAAAATCTTATATATTTTTGATATCTGGAAAAGAAGTGGAACTACTAGGGAATCATAATTAGCATAATCTATAAATTTCAAATTAAAAAATCGTTCATATGGATGTCGATAGAATAGTCGATATTTAACTAAGCACTAGTGACGAACGCATTTTTGCTCCCGTCATCCGGGGTTTGCCAATAAAATAGCGGTGTTAATGGATTAACTCCATTTAACTTTTGAGTTTACCTGTGTGAATCAACTTTTTTCTGTCTGTTATTGCCATGGTTACGGTCTCCTGAGTAACGCTGGTGAAATACAAAATTATGTTACCTAAATTATACAAACATGCATTATTCTGGTGTCAATAAGCCCTTTCCTTAATACTTTACCTACAAACATGGACTACATGCATGTTTTCATAATTTAAGTACCATACGTTTGCATAAAACCAGCGTTACTCAGGAGACCGTAACCATGGTATTATTAACAGACAGGCAGAGAGAAAAGATTTGATTCACCCACCTACAATAAATGTTTTACTTCTTCAGGGTAACAAAAGGCAAGCCAGCGCCTAATATGCATTGGTATTACAAAAAGGCTGGTACTTCTAAATACATCAGCTTGCACGAGACTCTGGATACCATTCATTTTGACAGCGTTGACGTTACCAATGCTGGATCATACAGATGTATGGTTGAGAATGTGGTCGACTGGGATGTCCATGAAATCGATTTGACCGTACAATGTAAGTCATAATTATAAGTGTAGACACTGTCTACTAGACAGAAATTAATGACGAATATGATATAATCATTCTGATAGGATAAAATAAAAACGGAATAAGATGAGTGAGGTTAGTTTATGACTTTGCATGCATCACATGGGATGCATTTGTAGATATTGATGATACGTGAATGCAGCGGATATGATGCACGACTCTATATAAATATAAGGATAATTTGAAATATGCACGTACGAGCTAAGCTACGTTAACGTTCCCGTACGTATCAGCTATAAAAAGTGACAATTTGGTAAAATTAGGTATTGGCGGACTTTGAATACTGTTGCCAGGTTATGCTTGAAATTTTGTGCGAGAATTTGCACGTGAGAGGTGAATTTCTGATTTTAGCTGCACACGGAACGTGTTAAAAAGATGCTTAGTTATAGCATTTATTTGACCTTTGACCGATGAACGTTTTAACACGTTCGCCTCCGGTACTGTTTCACTAAGCGCTTATACTATGCCGATCAAAATTATCTGATAGAAATCCTATGCCAGTGACACGCATGTGTGACCGAAAAAATTGTACTCCTATGCCGTCGACACAGACTTGTGTCAAAAACGTTCGTATTTCTATCCCACTGGCATAGGAGTGAGAACTTGATTAATGCTAGTGGCATAAGAATAAGATTACTTTGATCACGTATGTGTGTCACCGGCATAGGAGTACAGTTTTTTCGGTCACATATGCGTGTCACCGGCGTCGAACGTGTTAATTTTAAAAAACTTGTAGCAAAGTAAAACGGTATTTCTTATTTTGTTTGACGGTGTGTCCCGCCCAGGTTCGAAAGTTAAGGATTTCCAGGTAGTTCAACATGTTGATACTTGTTTCTGAAGTAACCCCTGCGTCAAGCTTCCTGTTCATATATTGGCGTCTCAACGGTCATTATAATGTGAGTAGGGTTTAGGGTCCAAGCAATGAGACAATTATCAACTTCGTATTTGAGCACTGGTCTATTCCTCACCAATTCGCGATATTAAAACATCAATTTTTAAAAATAAGACAACGTCTGCAACTGACCATTCCGATGACAAGAATGCCCCCACCGACCATCAGTTAGGTTACTTATAGGAGTTAGAGGCTCCGGGCGGGTGCAGGTGACGTGACGTCATAGTGATCGGTTAGGTCAAGTGCAGCTGTTGTTTTTGTACATTGATTACTATCGGATATTTTTCACATTTTAGATTGTAGGTACATCATGACACCTCCGTCATATATGTAAAAATATAGAAAATTAAGTTTAGGTAACGTTAGCTTTTTGTATATGGCTGTGACTCACAAATCTATATGAGAAATACCCAATAATAAATGATTCAGAATTTTCACATCAAAATACATACAAATAAATGACAAATAACATGGGTAAGAAGTCGCTAACCAAACATCCAATACGTTTGGCCTGTTGCAGACAAGCCGTCAATCTTAAGACCAGACCCGTCCTCATTGACCGCGGAACAGGGAGAGACGGTGATACTCAAGTGTTCTGCCGTCGGGGAGCCTGCACCGACCATCACGTGGAAATTCAATGACGAAATTATTTCGAGTACTGTCAGACACAGCATATTCGCTGACGGGACTCTTGCGTGAGTAATATCTTGGTTGCAGAAAACAGAACAGACCTAAATAATTTCGTTATTTATATTTTACGATTCTGGATTTGTTTAATCATTACCTATTTTCTAGACTTTTGTTTTTTATTGCTTGATTGTGTTTTCTTTGTAATGTTTATACTTACTCGTAGTATTCACCATTTTAATACAAAGAATTTTATTGTAGGTGTATTTTATAATTTAGACTAAAAGCAGTCATTTAATCAGATACTTGAAAGGTCATAAAATCATACTTTTGTCTATCAATGTACAAACTAACTGTTTATACCCCAATTAGTTTATCAAAAACTAGACACCGGGATTAAAAAACATAATTAACTTATTTTTATTTTACAGATTTTTGGCAATTTCATCAGATGGAGGACAGTACGAATGTGAAGCAAGAAATCTCCACGGAGTTGACAGAATTAATTACAAGCTTGAAATTTATGGTAAGAGTACAAGTAAACACATTTAAGTAGTTTATAATTTACACTGAAAAAAATATTTAACTGAACTACTTTGGCTATTTCATCATTAACCATAATTCGGTATGGCGTTACTAAAGTTAATTTCTATTAACAAACAGGTTTGCGTATTAAAAACCAAACGGATAATGTTATTCTAAGTTGGGCTATTCGTAAATAAATGCTTGTATACGTGTTACGTTAAAACAGTAAACAAATTCAAGCGTTCACATGTAAATAAACCGCTTGGTCTAATTTAAGAGTAAGCATTGACAATATGCAACAAAAACCAAGTCCTAGCTTCTAACAAAGACGATGTTATTATCCATAACATAAAATTGTTTAGATTTAACTCAACAATGATTTGCTATTATAATACATAATTTTTGTTACATATAACCAGTTTTGTCTAGTAGAGTAAAACCAAATACGGGTTTGCTACTCTAGCAGACCATTCGCTTTATCTAACCAAATAAAATGCAATGTGTAACCAAACGTACTTCATTATATAGACAATACTTAGCATAGAAATAACCAAACGCTTTTTTTGCGTTGCGTTACACCCCCCTCCCCCGCACCGCGCGGAAAACCTGTTTATACTCGTCGTGTCCGCCCGGCAATCAGATGCATCGTGTTGTTTTTTTTTACTCACTTCTCTTACGTTACATCTCGCTAAACTTCGATTTCATCTCGATAAACAATATAAACATTTCTTGGCGATCTGTGTTTTGTGTGATGTGTATGACATAATGTATTGTATGTCAAGTTACTTGAATATTCCAAAATGGAAGTTGTACCTCCACCAGCAGACACCCTCGGAGACTACCTTCGGGAATGAGGATTAGAAGGTTACATAAGGACATTTCAAACCATGTTATGTCTTTGTAAACCAAATAATTTTAATTTCTTCATTTTCCTTGTAATCAAAGAGACTCTGAAACTATTGTATCAAGCAAAATTATGGAATTACTAGTAAAATAATTTAGAAAAATAAATTGGTTTACAAAGATACTCTGTGCAATGAAAACCTATAAAGTGATGCAAAAAGTACTTTTGCTCGCGATTGTATTATTGATTGATTGATTATTTTGATTACTATACCGTTCTTATAAATGACTATGAATGTTTCTATTATTTGAATGTTTCTATTATTACAATTAATAAAGTTAATTAAAATAAATGTTTCTTTTTTTGCTCGTTTAGTATTACTTCTTTTTGGGTAATCATCGATGTGGCTTATACACCCTACTTGTAGTTAAATGAGTTGTAAATAGGGCTCACTGCCTGTATAAAATCCAGTACGTCTCATCACCAGGGGATAAGAAAGGTGACGATGAGACGTACTGGATTTTATACAGGCAGTGAGCCCTATTTACAACTCATTTGATATTTTTCTGTATATGATCCACGTATTTTTGTCATGTATAACCTATTCATTTGGTTAGAAGTAGGCAAACTATTTGGTCAAAATAATTAAACATTTGGCTGTATATGAACAACGTATTTTTGTCGTGTATAACCTATTCGTTTGGTTACATGCAGGCAAATAATTTGGTTAAATATAATGAAACAAATTGCTTAAAATAATACTCTAAATTGGTTATAGGTAACAAAAAAGTTATGTTAAACATTACTGAGCCAGTTGGTTTAGGCGTAGCAGAAAAATTGATTAAAGTAAGGTGTGAATTCAGTAACATTTTGACAAACAGTAAATTTGTTATCAACATACAGCACGTCTACAATAACTGAATTGTAAACTAAATATAACTGAACTTATGGTAATATACAACAGACAGTTTTCACACGATATAACTAATATTGTTTAGCAATACACAACATCAATTGTTTAGTAGAAAATTAACCGAACTGATTTTGGTAAGATATTGCATTACTTCGCTCGTCACTTTTTTTAAGTTACAGGTTGACGAAAGTTCGGTTACCATTAACAAATTATTTTTTTCAGTGTATTCATGAACGTTTCCTAACCTAACAAGCCGCTAAGTATTTATGTATTAAAACCAAAGTTTACATGACATGGCAGCAGAACACCAATTGATGCGTCATGAAACTAAAATTATACAAGTGAAAAAATAGAATACAGATACAATATAGGATATAAAAATAAAATAAAAAAACACAGATTTAGGTGACACAAATGCGTGGCTCCTTTGCTTCGTCTGACCCGGCATAGGGTTCGGCAGGTTGCCCCGAAACCGCCAAAACACGACGTCCTTCGGCCACTAGTCCGGACTCGCGATAGTGTCCTGAAGCGGCCGCGGCACGCGCATCTTAAACGAGCTGAAGTGCACGTAGTATTGTTTGTCCCGTTTGATCTTACATACATATTTATAAGACCGAAAGCGACAAGCAATACTTAAAGTTAGAAGACGTTTATGAATAAAGAATTTTTTTTTGTTGCATTTGCTAACCGCCTGCCAAGCGTGGCAATTATTGCTTATACTCTCAAATGGGAGAGACCTCTGTCCAGCAGTAGACGTCATCCGGCTGAAATGATGATGACATTCAATGGAGAATAATAATAGTATCTACTGAGCGATTCAACTTGCCATGTCTCTTTCACGCTTAACAAAATTGTCATCCTATCAATATCAATCATATAGCAATTTAGCAACATTATCAGAATCATCATGATATCAGCTGAAAGACATCCACTGGAAATGGGCCAACGGTTCTGCGTGCAATGTGCCCCACATGCGACTTATCATAATGCCTTCATTATAGTTCCAGTTGATATCGAGTCCCCGAAGAATAGCTTCATCGAACAAATGGAAGGTTCAGCGGTAACGTTGCCATGCAGAGCGGATGGGTCTCCTAAACCTAGCGTGACGTGGCTCTACCGCAGCTATGACCCTAAAGTCAGACCAAGCCGATTTGGGTAAGTTTAAGAAGCTTTTATGATGATGGGCAGCAGCGTCATCGTAGTGGACATATTATGGGCATTTATCTCCTAATGCTTGACGCATTAGTATAGTACATATAGTTAATATGAGAGGCTTACGTCTAGGAGCCTATTTCTCAAAAGATTTTAACTTGTAATACAAGCGGAAGTCCTTTTTTAATAAATAGTGTTAAAAAGAGACTTCCATTTGTATTACAAGTTACAAGCGTTCGAGAAACGGGCCCCAGCAGTGAATTGAGATAGGCAGATGATGTGAAGAAGCTTTTTTTGGGTGTTTTATAAAAACCTCGGTAAGGAGGCTAAGTTAAGAAATCATGACTCCCGTCTAGTAGCTCCTCGGAAAATAATTACTTATTGAAAATCCTCGGGCGACTTGGCAGTGTCAGAACGCGTTACAATTTCAAAACGCTTGTTCACTGAATTTTCCGTAGCGAAAAGACTTAAAGGCAGGACTATGAAAGCCTGTAAAGGATCAGGGTACTTAGATAAGTCGCCAATCGCTAATGCTTAATTGTCAATCGTAATCGAAAGACAGCTAACTGTCTTTGTCGCACTAATGCGAAAGAGTGACAGAGAGGGAAAACTACGATACGCTATTATTAAGCGTTAGCGATTGGCAACTTGGCTAAGCATCCTGTTATTTTCCAAAGTGTGTGTGAGCCAATAATATAATAAAGTTAAGGCTAAATTGTGAAAGTAAGCCAAAAAATATTGCAGAAAATATCACCTGCTTACAATTTTTAAATGAAAATGTAAGCTAAAGTGTGCCTAAGGAATAGGCTTTACAGTGAATGATAAGATCTATTTTTTCAGAGCAAGCGACGCTTCAGGAAGATTAACCTTTGACAGTATACTATTGGGGCAGAGTGGTGAATATACTTGCATTGCTACCAACTCTAGAGGCTCCAAGAACATCACGTATGAAGTTTCAGTTCTAGGTAAGTTGAGCAATAATGACCCTATTCATAAACGCCTAGCAAATCGCCTTAGCTAATTCGTTGTTTTCCTTTAAGTAAGAATCTTTTTATTACGTAAGATTTTTTTCAGAAATATAATCAATTATTTGAGTTTTCTCTTTCCCTTGTAGGTATGTAATTAATTACGTATGTAGCGTATGTATTTTTATAAGATAACCTTCTGTAAATACTTTCTATAAAATATAACAGTTATAGCAAGTTCTCTTAATTCTGCATTTACAATGCTCATAATCATCTTTTTTTCTATCTATGTACTTACGTTAGGTGCTAGTTGCGTCTTGCTACATAAGTATATATTAAGTACTTAAATACTTAAGTATCCGTTTTCAATGTGCAATGTCTATAGCCTTCGAGATGGTAGGTATGCTTAATAGCAACTTAAATGAGCTTGCTCGACTGATAATGGAGGCGGATTATTATACTTAGCCATCAATTATAAGGGCAGGACAACTAGCTAGTGCTGGATGCGAGCAGCCGAAAATCAAAAACGGTGGCGTGAAATTGGGGAGGCCTATGTCCAGTACTAGACTGCGATAGGCTGATGACGATGATCTTTTTTTGTGTCTACAGCACCCCCTAAAATTTACTACAAATCAAAAGAGTTTCAAGGGGTAGCAGGTGATATGCAACTCCAGATTCCTTGCAATGCAACTGGGAACCCAAAACCTGACATCACCTGGACGATTGGAAGGAACAAGATTGCATCAGGTACCCACAATTATAAGCTTTAATCGCTTCATCTCGATAAAGTGCCTTAGACCGCTCTATATTGTTTAATTTTACTTCGTTTATCAGCCTTTGTAGCCTAGTTGATAGTGACCCTGCCTATGAAACTTTAGGTTCCGGGTTCAAATCCCGGCGAGAGCATTATTTGTGTATTTATTTATCTCAACTATTTTTTTTCCTTGGTCTTGGCTGTCTATGTATTTAAGTATCAATATTATGTATATATCTATTAACCATTACATATTTCGTCGCTTGTGATGTTCAAGCCTTAATTGAGTTTACCGTTTACTATTCGTGAAAGATGTCCCAAGATATATTTATATTATTTTGCTTCTGTTGGTACTCATTTCAATAAATTCAATAATTATTAGGTTTTCCAGTGTATTTTTACGAGCAGAATGTAAATTTGATGTATTTTTTAGGTTCCAAATGGTATGACATTAGTGCAGAAGGCAGTCTCATTATTAAGAATATCGACAGAGAATCTGCAGGGTTTTATACATGTACAGCTTCCAATACATTTGGGTTCAGACGAGAAGACTTCAAAGTTGTTGTTGATGGTAAGGTTCAACAGAGCAAAGCTTTTTCTTTAAGAAAATCGGTGTAATCTCAGGAGACGAATTATTTAGTGTATTCGTTCAAAAAAGTGTCTTTAATACACCTATGTACATCACTTATCCTAATCAGGAATGAAGGAAAGTATAATCTAGCGAGCCTTACGCCCTATTAGATGTTTTCGCAAGCTGCGTACATACTTATCAAAACTGACCTCACGCTAAACGATCAGTGTATCTAACCAGAATGTTCCCTAAATATATTTACAGATTCCTATCCAATATAAATAGATGTCTGACCTGTCAATAATTACAGCCACCATTATGGTAGCGTCCGGAGCGTTTAGAAATATTTGAACAGGAGGCCTTTCTTGCCATAACGATAGAGATTGCGATATTTTTGAGTGCTTATATTTGATGGCGACTGTAGAAGTTCAAGGACAGTGGTCAACTCGCTTGTTTAGCTTGTGATCAACAATCAGGATGAATTTTGGCTTTGATAGTTATGGTCATGAATCATGACAAGAGATATTCCAGGACGTTCCCGTCGACAGACACATCGAGGGAAAATCATTAAACACGAAAAATAAATCTATGCTTACGTTACATTTCAGAATTTCCGGAGCCAACACCTCTTACCAATGAAATTAAGCTGAAGAAAGGAGAATCTGTGACGATCCCTTGCAGTGTCCCAAAAAAGAAAACCGATAGATTATTGTGGTTCAAGGTAGATTAGTTATAATTTAGTTCATCAAAGAAATCTGATCCTAAGTCATATTATGTGATACAGATTAATAATGAAATCCAGTTAATAATTTTCATGAGTGTAAACTGTTGACATATAAATGAATACCGTATAAATATAAGTGTATTTCGCGCGCCATGCTCAACGGGCTCAGTGCTTGATAATGAAGACCTTTTTATATTATTGAGGGGTACGTGGGACTCATCCGCATCGGTACCATCCATTCACAAATTCTTACAGTCTTTTGGGAAAACTGGCCGTAAATCTAATGACATATTCATATTTATTTCAGGACGGACGACTCTTGCCTTCTTCTGAGTTGGCCTTGCACGATGTGACAGAATCTGACTCCGGGACATACACGTGCCGTGTCAGTTCTGTAGATCGACCAGCTCAGACGGGTTCCACTAAGGTTGAGGTTGGCTCCGCCCCACGTTTCGAATATCCTGACGATGAAAAGGCCCTATCCTTTGTAGCTGGGCAAATTGCTCCTATGGACTGTTCTGCTTCTGGGTCACCAACGCCTGAGGTGAGTTTGAGTGCTTATAGATTTCTTGTTTCATCAGACTTTACTACGTTTCTAAGATCAGTGTTGACGTGGAGGACAGGCGCGGATCCAGGGCTTCGTTGAGGGGGGGGGGGCACTGCCCTATGATAATATATGATAGTATTTTATACTTCAAACACCACCTAGCCATACAAAAGTCCAGTGTGAGGGGGGGGCAAGTGCCCCCATTGCCCCCCCCCCCCCCTGGATCCGCGCCTGGTGGAGGAAAACTGGTAACTCGTGCCATTTCCTGGCACCATCTTCTTTGTCGTGCTGTTGTTTTGTTTTAGCCACTGTATCCTTGAATTATTTAATTTTTTTTTTTTGTCACAAATACATATTATTCTATTTAAGTTTGGACCAGATTTTTTCCGTGTAAGAATTGGATAGCCCCATTTTTCGTTCCATTGGGTATATTTTTAACTAAGGCAACCTCTAGAAAGGTAACAAAATATACAAGCAAAAAAGTAATAAATGTTGGGGACACTTATTTCTACAGTAGGGTCGTATGAAACGTGAAAATAATGAAAAACATTTTATTCAATTCATTTTTAAATATATACGACATTGTAAATAAAAATACCCAAAGAATTGGTGTCAGATCAGACAGACCTTAAAAATTACCGTAAATAAATAAGCACTAATATTCTTGCAAATATTTTGTTACATTTCTTTATTAATAGGTGAAATGGTATCACAATGGAAAGGAGATAAGTCTCAAAGAGTACAAATACGACTTGGAAATGTACAATGATTTTGACAAAGGCACCTATGTCTGCGTTGTGAGCAACTCGTATGGGACCGTGCAACAAGAGTTCTCAGTTTCGTCTTTTGGTAAGAAATCTGTCACTTCTTAGATTATGAATCTGCTTGGCTAAGTCTGCCCTTCCTCACAGATATTATTCTTATTTCATAGTATTGGTCTGCTTTGTTAAACCATCAAAATACATATCCAAATTACATTAACAGAGCAGTAAAAACTAACCAACAAATTCTAACCAGTAGAATCCTAGCTTAGTAAATTAGTGTGTTGAAATACACCTGTATCCTCAGAAGTGTGTTTTCCTCAAGAGTGAATTAGCTCCATCTTTAAAAATTTTAAATCATATTTATTATTAATTTAATTTCAGAATGCGTACTGGATGTGCATCGTGACTTTAATAATAAAGAACCTCTAATGTTAACGCCTTATGACAAACTAACTGACTTCAAAACCAGTGATGGCTTTATGCGTATACCTAAAGATGAAAGAATCAAATTTACCTGCCCAACAAGATTTAACAAAATAGCTACGAGAGAGATTGTACTGACATGTGAAAAAGAACAAGAATTTGTTGATCAATCTTCCGGCAGGCGTTATTCGTACTCAGAATTGAAATGCAGAGAAAAATGGCAACCGGTAGTAAAGAGAACAGGACGACAATGCACAAAAGGAAATTCCGAAATGTTAGAAGTAGTCTTTGAAGCCAGAGGAAAATCCCAAAAAGTTTACGAAGTTTGCTTAAACACGGATTCAAACAACCCTATTTACACAAAGCTAGACATGCAGCCATCGTTAGCTAATGTTGTCACTAATAATGATACTGAATGGTTTAGCTATGGTTCTCCCGTAGACTTGGATGGTTTATACGATTGCAGTAATCAAAATGGAGAGACTTCAGCTATTTTGAACAAGGAGTTCCACAGAAGCGATGGCTGTTGCTTCGCTAAAACGATGTTAGTGAATCCTTTGGATGTGGCTCCTGGTTTGCAGAGTGCCACATATACCCACTTGAATGTCGCGCCGCATTGGGGTACTTGTGACTCAAAGGTAGGCATTTGAAGTCTCGGGCATTTTTAGCTACCTAGTTAATCTTTCTCAATGAATCGTTTAATGTAATAGGCTACTTGACTCATATCAAATTTAGTGCAAAAAAATATTATTTTCTGTAGTATTTATTGAAAAGATCAATATTTTTCGATTACGGTGTATTAAAAGTGTTTGATGGGTACATATTTTTTATTGAAAAATTTGTTTTATTTTTTTTAATTTCGTTCTCTGAAAACGGTGTCGGCCATGATATGACGTCATAGGATCTTAAACTAACTTCATGTCAAACCTTATACAAGTGAAATTCGCCATGGACATATAGGCATGTAGCTTTGCTGTGACATTGACATAACGTAAGCGACATGTCAAATGTTTGTTTTCGGTTTGAGTGACGTCACACC
>JALPQI010021193.1:0-23398 GCA_025490895.1 Thaumatotibia leucotreta
TTTGAAGATTGTAATTGGTCAATTTTGCACAGCTTCGCGTTAGTGAAGCCGCATCCTTAGGAGGTAAATGCCCATAATCGCGACGCTGGACAAGCCGATTGGCGATTTCAGTAATGTGTCCACTATGACGACGCTGCTGCTCATCATCATTCTTCTATCGAAGAATGGTCAGTGGCACTTCAATCCCTTAGTCGACTCTTACGACACCCGCAGGAGGAGTTGGGGTGATGACAAAAGTCCAGCAGTGGACTATCATAGGCTGATAATGATGATGATGATGATGATGATGTACATACTGCTGGAGTGTCGTGACAAATCGTCGGAATCCTACGAAGATGACGGGGAATTGAGCCCAACCCCTACGAGGATGACTGTGCTGTGAATTAAGCCTAACCATTCGCATCGTAGTCAAAAAAAAAATAAACTGTTTATTTTTGAACTCTTAATCTATTAGGTATATATTAGAGTTTAATGAGTTAGTTTTAGGAACATGCCTTATATTATGTTAGTGGTTAGTTAATTTATTTCAGCTGCCGCTTGTTTTAGGTGAGTTGGTAACTTAACTTATATTTGCCACGAATAAATTATTTGAATATTGAATATATTGAATATTATCTAATAACATTTTAGGCAAGTCGGCAAGTTTTCTTTAGCTTGGGCCAGACCGTAGGTCCAGCATAAACGGGCCGCAGTTTTCAGCGAGCGTTTGAATCGAAACGACTTTATTTAGATAACCGGTCGCGATATTTCATCCCAGATTACGCCATTGATTGGACTTTTTGTGCGTTTATCTGTGGATTTATGCTCATTTTGTTTATGATGTTTACTTTGAAGGGTTGTATTGAATTATTTGGAGATTTTTTTGTATAATGGCGGACGTTAATTAAAAAAAGCTATTTTGCTGGAGGTTGATTTAGCAAAAAATACAAATTATATTTAAGCTTGTATAACAATAAAAATGTAAATATTATGTTTTATGATGACTTCTGGGATAATTTTGCAACCGATTCTTTAGAATCATAAGAAAGTTAGCCTCTGTAGCCTAGTTGGTAGTGACCCTGCCTACGAAGCTGGAGGTTCCGGGTTTGAACTCGGCAAGGGCATTATTTGTGTATTTATTTATAACAAATATTTGTTCCTTGGTCATGGCTGTCTATGTATTTAAGTATCTATATGTATCTATCTCTTATACACGGTGGAATTTAATCGGTGAACAGGAACCCATTTTTCTAATTCAGTAATCGATGGCGGTCACGTTTATGTAGTACTTAAGTGGAACAAAGTTTTTTTTTTGCATAATTTTTTTTTATGTTGAAATTAAAATTTATTGTCACCCTACTAATGGTTTAGTCTGAAAAGTTTAATACCTCTTTTCAAACTATCAGCCATAGAAACTTAAAACATAAATGAGCAATAACCACTCACATGCTTTAATTTTTGCGATAGACTCTATTCCTATGTAAAATAAGAGCGATGCATGGCTAATAGTTTGAAAAGAGGTATTAAACTTTTCAGACTAAACCATTAGTAGGGTGACAATAAATTTTAATTACAGTTTAATTTCAACATAAAAATTTGTTATGCTAAAAAAAAAAACTTGGTTCCACTTAAGTACTACATAAACGTGACCGCCATCGATTACTGAATTAGAAAAATGGGTTCCTGTTCACCGATTAAATTCCACCGTGTACATATAGTCGCCTGGTACCCACATCACACGCCTTAATTGAGCTTACCGTGGGAATAGGTTGATTTGCGTAAGATGTCCCAAGATTTATTTATTTATAAAATCTGTTGGCCTTGTGGTGACTGCAGTAGCAATACATTTGTCACCACCTCAACTCTTCTGGTTTTTTATTAATTACACAGGGTGGAACAGAACGACGTTCTTTCCCGCTACCGACCGAGTCTACCGACCATTACGATGAACTTTCAGTATGGGAGCAACATACATGGAAAATTGACTTTTCCATACTATAACTCTAACTAATCGCTCATTTTGTATGAGGGGTTAATTTTTTAGGGTTCCGTAGCCAAAATGGCGAAAACGGAACCCTTATAGATTCGTCATGTCCGTCTGTCCGTCTGTCCGTCTGTCCGTCTGTCACAGCCGATTTACTCGGAAACTATAAATGCTACAGTAACGAAATTTGGTGAGAATATGTGTTGTATAAACCGCTACAGGATTATGATACTAAATTGTAAAAAAAAACCATTGGGGTGGGGGCCCTCCATACATGTAACTGAGGGATAGAAATTTTTTTTTAGTTTTACATAAGCGTGTGGGGTATTAATAGAAAGGTCTTTGAAAATGATATGAAGGTTTATACATCATATTTTTATTTAAGCAAAACGTTTTCGAGGTATCAGCTCTCAAAGTCTGAAAAATGTGTCCCCCCCCCCCTCTATTTTTTAAACTACGCGATATAAAATTCTGAAAAAAATATATGTTATGCACATTAATAAACTCTATCAACGATTTTTGGTTTGATTAAATTATCTCCTATAGTTTTTGAGGTAGGTTGATTTAACTGTATTTTTTTAATAATAAATTGATAATGGTACGGAACCCTTTGCGCGCGAGTCCGACTCGCACTTGGCCGGTTTTTTTTAAAGATACTTCGATGTTGGCAATATACTGAAAGTTCATCGTAATGGTTGGTAGACTCGGTCGGTAGCGGGAAAGAAAGTCTTTCCGTTCCACCCTGTATAAGCAAAAGAGGGACTAGTCTATCTCGCATCGACATTTTGTATTAAGTGGTCTGCGATCGCCGACCTTGAAAGTTAAAGTACGTATCAGGAGCTCAAAACAGTAGCAGAGACAAGTACAGAGTGGCGAGAACTCCACCGACAAGAGCAAAGCTCTTAAATTTGTGATGATGATCGTCGACCTGCCTGCCAAGCGTGATGTATACCCCCAAATTTGAAGGAGGCCTTTGTCCAGCAGTGATCGTGTATAATAAATAATAAATAAATAAATATCTTCGGACATCTTACTCAAATAAACTTAGTCCCACGGTAAGCTCAATTAAGGCTTGTGATGTGGGTACCAGGCGACTATATATATGTATAAATGATAGAAATATATGTAAAGAAACTGTATTTCTCCAATGTACATAGTACAGCTCTTCAAGGTAAAGCAGTTACTTCCTACTAAGTAAACGCATAGATGGCGCTGTCGGTAATGGCGAAACTCTGATGTTAAAACAGAGGATCTGTCATGGCCGGCTTTGTGCACATAATGTGAAGAGAATAAAATAAGTTAAGTTACGATAAAAAGGATTTCGGAAGTAATAGACTTTAAATGTCGTTTCTTCTTTTCAGGTAAGATCTCTACTTTAAGATTACGATGTAAAAACATTGTACAATTACTTTTGTGTACGTTATTAAAAATAATATACTTCTTTTCAGAAACAACGCCATTGTTTAATTACATTTCCAAGTCCTGGTACAAGTGTCTTATAAAACGACATTTCTAGTTACCTATAATCAAGAAACATGAATATGGATAAACTACGATTCAAATTCGTAGTATCGGGGTCAGCGGACGGAAAGACGAATGTGATAAATATAACCTCAATTGAGACGCCGGACGGGTGTGTTTTTGAGATCCCGAATGAGTTAATGCCTGCGAGTAAACACTCTGCTATATTCAAATCAGACGTGTATACTAAAATAAAAAATTCTTTAAAAAAAAGGCACCAGACACGCTCTGTATGGATCCCTCTAACTCCGGACTTGAAGGAGATATACCTGGATGAAGGTGGAAATGTACAGTTTGGGGACCAATATTTAGATGAGATAACAGAAAAACCGAAGTCTTCACATGATAACGACAATAGCGCTACCCCAGAGAAAAAGAATATAGGGAAAACTGCGGAAAAATTTTTGATAGAAAAGTTTTCAAATAGAACATCAAGTGCTGACCAATGGATTAGTGAGTTCGAAAGTGAGTTTGATAGATTTGAGATCGTACAGGATCAAGACAAAATTGGAATTTTAAAACATCTTCTGGAAAAACAGTGCTTAGATTGGTATACTAGTATGCTGATTAAGTTGACGGTGAAATCAGAGTGGGCAGTATGGAAAAATAACTTTTGTCAAACATACGGAAATAAAGGTTGGTCACAAGTGAAATATGCCTTTACTTTTAGATTTCAGGCTGGATCATTACTAGAATATGCCACAAAAAAAGAAAGGCTATTATTAGAAGTTAACAAACACATTGATACTCACACTATGATAAATCTTATTGTAATAGGATTACCGGATTATGTTATGGATAAAATTGATAAAGAAAATGTGGATTCAACGTCTAGCCTGTACAATGAAATTGGAAAATATGAACACTTGACAAACAAGAAGAGTTTCATTATGAAGAGAAACACTTTTGAGTTTAAAGGAAAACTTGATAAAATTAGACCAGATTTTAAGCCATGTAAAATTTGTGAAAACTTAAATAAAGGCAGTCGGTACCACCCTGAAGAGAAATGCTGGTTCAAACAGACGGAAGATAATAATACTAAAAGAAACTACAATAAAGCCATCAACAATTCAGTGATTGATGTTGAACTCAATAATGACAAAAAAAAACTAATACCGACACCATTTATTAAAGTTAAACTAATATTAAATTCACATCTAGAAACATATGGAATTTATGATTCAGGCTCAAATGTTTCTATAATACATTCTAAATTAGTGAGATTAAAAGGAGAAGTTAATTCTAGATGTGATACTCTAACCACAATTAATGGTGTTAAAAAGGCAAATGGTTTGACAACTATTAAAATAAAAATATTTGACATTGAGGAAAACGCTGATGTCTATATAATTGACGGAGACGAGTTCAAATATGACTTTCTAATCGGACTAGACATTATAAAACAATTCAGACTGGTTCAAGATGAACATTTGAATATTACCCAGAAAAGAGAAGAAACATTTAATCCCATAAATGAGGATACAAATAAAAACAATACTTCTAAGGAAGTAGAAAATGAAACAAACAAGTGTTTAATAAATTTTAATGAACACATTAAAGAGGAAGATTTCCTGATAAATATGGGTAATTTAAACATTCAACAAAAATCTGAGATATACCGGCTAATAGACACTTACAAAGGAATCTTTGCGAAGGACAAGTATGATATAGGAACTGTCAAAGAATATGAGGCACATATTGAGCTACTCATGGACAAATACTGCAGTAAAAGACCTTATAGATGTTCTATTGATGACAAAAAGGAAATAGAGGATCAAATAGCAAAGCTACTGAAAAAAAAACTCATAGAGGAATCTTATAGTCCATTTGCGGCACCAGTAACATTAGCTTTCAAAAAAGAAGATAACAGAAAATCAAGATTGTGTATAGATTTCAGAGACTTAAATAAAATTGTGGTGCCTCAAGCGCAACCATTTCCTTTGATCGATGACTTGGTGACTAAAACAAGAAACTCAGCATACTTTACGACACTAGACATTAACTCAGCTTTCTGGTCTATTCCATTAAGAGTTGAAGATAGGAAGAAGACTGGATTCGTGACCCAAGAAGGACACTATCAATGGACATGTTTACCTTTTGGTTTGAAGACGTCACCAGCTATCTTCCAAAGGATACTAAGTAACATTTTACGCAAGTATAAGCTTACTGATTTTGCAGTCAACTACATAGACGATATCCTTATATTTTCTAAAACTTTTTCCGAACACATTAGTCATCTAACACAGTTGTTAGAAGCAATAAAAAGAGAGGGTTTTAGACTGAAATTCACAAAATGTACTTTTGCTTCAGACTCTGTAAAATATCTTGGACATATAATTCATAATAATACAGTACGACCCGTGAGAGATAATTTAATTTCAATAAAACAATTCCCAACACCTAAAACTCAAAAAAATGTTAGGCAATTTTTGGGGAAAATTAACTTTTACCACGAATATATACCAAAAAGTAGTATAATGTTAGAGCCCCTTCATAATTTACTTAGGAAAAACCAGAAATTTATTTGGTCTGAAGATTGTCAAACATCATTTCAAAGAGTTAAAGATTTATTGTGCTCACAGCCCATACTTGCGATATATGATCAGAATCTGCCAATAAATATATATACTGATGCATCTTTACAAGGTTTTGGTGCTATTTTAAAACAAACACAACCAAACGGAAAAGAAAAACCAGTAGCATACTTCTCAAAAAAACTAAACCAGTTACAAAAAAAGAAAAAGGCAGTTTATTTAGAATGCTTAGCTATTAAAGAAGCAATTAAGTACTGGCAATATTGGTTAATAGGGAAGTCATTTACGGTATACTCTGATCATAAACCATTGGAAAATTTAAATATTAAGTCTAGAACAGACGACGAACTAGGAGACCTGACATATTATTTATCACAGTACGATTTTAAAATTAAATATGCTCCGGGGAAGGATAATTTAGAGGCAGATTGTTTGAGTAGAAACCCAGTTATAGAGGCAAGTGAAGATACTGAAGAACGATTAAAAGTAGTTAACATGATAGAATTAAATGATATTATTACAGATCAGGAAAACAATGAAAATATACAAAACAATAAATTAAAATTAATATCGAAAAATAATATTTACTATAAAAAGTACAAGAAATGTAATAAAATAATTTTAACTGAAGATTTTAGTAAAAAACTTATTAAAAATGTACATGAAAAGATGTGTCATTTAGGTATTAAACAAATGCAAAATAAAATTAGCAAATTATATACAGCAAAAAATTTATCTACAAATATTAAAAAATATTGTAAAACTTGTGAAATATGCATAAAAAATAAAACAAGAGGACAGAATAGATATGGTCTCATGTCCCAATTAGGCCCTGCCACAAAACCTTTCCAAATAGTCTCTATAGACACGATTGGGGGTTTCGGTGGCTCACGTTCTACAAAAAAATACCTACACCTTTTAGTGGACCACTTTACGCGATACGCATATATTATTACTTCAAAAACGCAAAATGCTAATGATTTCGTTAGACTAATAAATAAAGTAATAGATTATGATGAGATCGAAATTCTTCTTACAGATCAATACCCGGGGATTAATTCGAAAGAATTCAAAATATTTCTAAATGATAAATCAATACAAATGATCTTCACTGCCGTAAATGCCCCCTTTTCTAATGGCCTGAATGAAAGACTTAACCAAACTCTAGTAAACAAAATAAGATGTAAAATAAATGAAGATAATAATAAAAAAACTGCTTGGACAACCATTGCTCATGAATGTGTGGACAAATATAATTGTACAGAACATACAGTTACAGGATTTGCACCGAAATACCTATTAAATGGTACAGATGTGTCCTTCTTGCCAAAGGAGTTAAAAAGAGATAAAAGTGAAATTGAATGGATTACGGATAGGAAAATAGCATTCGAAAATTCAAGAAAATCACATAATTATAATAAACAATTATTTGATAAAAACAGAACTCAATTTGACTTTAATATGGGAGATATGGTCTATGTAGAAAATGGCAATAAACTTAATAGAAAAAAACTGGACGAGCTGAAAATTGGCCCATATAAAATTATTGAAAAAGTGTCAAATTCAATATATAGAATTGATACGGGACATAAAAAGCCAGAGTCAAATCTTTTTCATATCAGTAAACTTATACCAATATTGGAGCCAGAAATGTTAGCATAGTTGTATGATACTAAAGAAAGATATTTCATTATAATTAACTTAGTTAAGTATGTGTGAAAATTTTAGGTGAAAATTTTCTTTTTGATGGAGGGAGATGTAAAGAAACTGTATTTCTCCAATGTACATAGTACAGCTCTTCAAGGTAAAGCAGTTACTTCCTACTAAGTAAACGCATAGATGGCGCTGTCGGTAATGGCGAAACTCTGATGTTAAAACAGAGGATCTGTCATGGCCGGCTTTGTGCACATAATGTGAAGAGAATAAAATAAGTTAAGTTACGATAAAAAGGATTTCGGAAGTAATAGACTTTAAATGTCGTTTCTTCTTTTCAGGTAAGATCTCTACTTTAAGATTACGATGTAAAAACATTGTACAATTACTTTTGTGTACGTTATTAAAAATAATATACTTCTTTTCAGAAACAACGCCATTGTTTAATTACATTTCCAAGTCCTGGTACAAGTGTCTTATATATATATATATATATATATATATATATCTATATGTATATATATATATACATATACATATATATACATATAGATACTTGAATACATGTACAGTCATGACCAAGAAACAAATATTTATGTGTGATAAATTAATATTTAGGCAGCGCATAGGCGATTTTTGATCACTATGTCCATGGGCCTTAGTTCCTGCTTTCCATCAGGTGGGCTGAGAGCTCAGTTGTCTACCTTCGTCACATAAAAAAAATATATAGAACATTGTAATTTTGGGGCAGCAATTTTGCGTATAAATCAACATGCAATATAAATCTAATATCTCCTTCGACGAAAAGAAATACCATTGCACCCTAAAGGTCCCCTCGCGAACCCAGCATATCCCATATCGTCTGAGCCAATATTTTACCACCCTGAACCGGTGACCTGGCCTTAATTAATTTCCTACATTGACAAACGGACGGGCCATAAATCTACTGTTAATATAGTCCCGTGTTATGTTAGAAAAGGTTTTGTTTGGCTGCGGTTGGCTTATTTAGGTCTAAAGGGTTCGTGGGTAAATAATTTTAATTTTGAATGAGTCTGAAATAACTTTGGATTTTTTAATTCCTTTGCCTGGAAATGGTAAAATTATTTTTGTGAATCGTAGAAAGACAATGTGAATTCGAAAAGGATTATGAAATCATTTTTTTATTGCGTCTGTTTTCATAATTTTAAATTCATGGGTAAATGAGTTAATTCTACTCAGAGTCACAAGCTCTTTTGAGCCCAAAAAGAAAAAATGTCCTTTGGTAGTCGAAAAGGCGTCAAATTTAAAAAAATGTAGGCGCGTATTGTGGATCGCTCGTTGAAAATTGGAATTAGGCGCCTTTTTTCACTGCCCTATAGTCGTTACACCAAATTTAAATTCGTAACACAAAAAATATTAAATTTTATTTTCATTAACCCCTGGAGTGCCTAGTGACAGATCCGTCACAAGCTAATTGGACTATAATATTAAATAATGAGAGTAATTAATCAACAAGCAAATGTAAGGCAGCTGCGTTTCAGGGGTTAAAGACCATTTAATATGTACTTCTTTGCAATTGGGTCAAAATTCGAATCTTTTCGTTGTCTTATTTTGTGTCCCTAAAGACCGTGACGCAGCGCAGTTGTAATTCTTGTATGAGATGATGTTTTGTTTTCAATTTCTGATGTATTGGTTAAAATCTAGCGAGAAAAAGAAACACAAAGTGCATCGGATTTTTTTAATATACTAAATCTAAACTGCAACTAAAAGCGTGACAGAGTGGTATGAAACAAGAAAACGAAAACAATTTTGACCCAATTGACCAACGAACACGGGTGCACGTGCACGTGCTTACTGGAGAAGTTGACTATTTAACCCACCACTCCAACTTCCTTTAAATCAATCACAAAAATCCTGGCTTTTCACCGCCGGCCAACCCTTTTCGCCCTAATTAAATGAAAAGAAAGCTCCCCACAATGTTCTAAAGCCATCAAAACATCTTCCTTCTAATAAGGACCGACCTTTAACCTTCCTAATTGAAATCTTATTATCTCTTTCACTCGTGTAGTTTTAACGTGAGTGGGAAAGAGCAACTTGGCAAGAACGCCGCGGGCACTCGCCAAGTTTTTAACTCAATCTATTACGGAGTTATCAAACAAAAAGGTTCGTTGCATATAATTTGATCAATCAGAAATCGATTGCGCCGCTTGGGGCTTTTTGATTTTGACTTTAGTATTTTTTCAGGACATAATGGTGCTTTTTACATAGTATTGTTTCTTAACAAGCCGCTTTATTACAGGCAACCTTTCATTGTTTTTGATTTCCGAGATACAGGCATACGATACGATACGATACGATCATTTATTCATAAAAATATTATTTTTACATGTCAAGTTCTTATAGTATTTTATGCAATAGTGGTATTATAAGGGTCAAAAAGTGCGAGCGGCGTGAGTTGCGATACGAGCCCAAAGGGCGAGTATCGCAATTTAAGACGTCGCGAGCATTTTTTGAACTAGTAATACAACGTTGCATACTATACTTTTTCTACGACTAAGAAGCATAGCATACACATAACTCATAAAATATCCCATATTACTGAGCGCCACACACGTATTCCAGTTGTCACCAATAAGCACATACATAGTTTGTATAACTATTATAACATTGATAGCTCATCCCTACCTGCATTCCCAAGAACAGCAGGCAGAACATTAGAAATTAATGATGAAAAACTCATATTATAGATATATTTTAGGCACTGCACAAACTTTAATGCAAATCGACTCAAATCAAACCGAGCGCTATACTGCCTATACTGCACTGGGGGCCGTCCACGAACTTCGAAATTCGTAAAAGTCGAGCATCCGTCTCTGTTACTCTAATAATAATTTTGTTCAAGTGACAGAGACAAATGATCGAAACTCAATGTCGGAGTTTGCGGCAGGACTTTCAACTGCTAGCGGAAAGCGGGAAAGTTTTTTTTTAATGCAGCGTCATTGTCTATGGATAACTTTGCTTTTAAAATCGTGCTTACTTGCCTGTGATAAAAATACTTTTGCATAATATGAAATTAGTTATTGGTACAAAAATATAATATATAAAATTAAAATAATTGAAAAAAACTAATTTTTATTCTGTTTTCTAAATATTTAGTTAATAATTGTAATTATTGTAATAAATAATCGCGTACTAATGTTGGTAGCAGTGTAAAAACTCGAAGATGGGAACAAATCCAATATGGGAGTGTGATGTGGCAGTCTGTGGCAGACCGCAGTACGTTTTTGAGTCTGTTCGGAAAGCGACGACGTCTGGCAGCGGGAGACGCCCATATATCTCGCGTGCCTTCTCTTTCCGAACAACGCTGCGACATTACGATACCGGCTGAGAGTGCGTTTTTGAGAAATAGACTATAGACTTTTGACAGGTGTAATTTTGTATATCTTTACAATAGTGTTCGTAGCTATGTAACTAGCAAAAAAAAGGTCAGGAGTAGAAAAAGTTCTTAATTACATAATTTTTCCTTATAATAATTGTACATGATTGTCAATAAATACTTTAAAAAAACCGAAGAGTATACACACAGGTTCATGTTCATGTTCGGTTTTCGGTTGCAAGCCAGTTGTCCGAATCTGTAGGTATTGCGAGTTAATACCCTAATACCCTAATACCCACACACATACACACAATTATATACATTTACACAATGCATATATATATTTACATATATACATTAGCGATGTAACGAATGTCTGTTTTGGAATATTCGCGAATGCGAATGCGAATGCGAATATTTGCGATTCATATTCGCGAATGCGAATGCGAATATTGGGTATTTACCTATACATGTCATACATTCATCATCAGCCTATGATAGTCCACTGCTGGACGAAGGCCTCTCCTATTAAACTATGCGTATAGACGCATTAGGAGGTAAATGCCCATAATCGCCACGCTGGGCAAGCGGATTGGCGATCGCAGTAATGACCAAGGCTTAACCGAGTGTCATGTCATGTGGGAGTCACTGTCAAATTGTGAATCAATCTTAACCTGCCTCGTGCCTACATTATATGTCATTTGCAAATCAAATTGGAAAATTTTCTAATTTACAATTAACATACCTCCTCATTCATAAACGTTTGTTAACTTAACAAGCCGCTAATAATTGTTTGTCCCTTTTGGTCTTAACAATGTGTCCATAAGAGCAAAGGGGACAAACCATTATTAGCGGCTTGTTAAGTTAACAAACGTTTATGAATAAGGGTATAGAGTTTAAAAATTGCTTGAAACTTATGTCATTTGGATAGGACACAATACATATAAGTATACAATTTGCGTGCGCTGGGGCTCCATGAACCTAAAGTTTCTACGACATCCACGTACCAAGTTTCTTCAATAATTTAGAGCCATATTAGATATAGTGCATAAAGTTAAAATATTATAAAATTAATATAAGAGAGTAGAGACTCCACGATCAAACCGTGAAAACTGTTTTGTGAGACTTGGTATTTATGTTACTGTATGTTTTTATGTTGATAAAGAAATAAATATAAATGTATATTAAATATTTTGCAGAACAGCTCAAAATGTATGTTTTATTAAACATTTTTTGACTTGTATTTTTAAGTAGTAATACAACTATGTCCATACATTTAAATATTAGATGTCATATTATACCTGAAATGCTACCTATCATATTACTGATGCCTAAACAACTTGGCCAATAGGGTGCTTAGACAAGTTGCCAATCGCTACCGCTTAATCGTCAATCGTAAAGGAAAAGCAGCTAACTGTCTTTGTCGCACTAATAAGAAAGAGTGACAGAGAGGGAAAACTACGATATGCTACTAAGCGTTAGCGATTGGCAACTTGGCTAAGCATCCTGGTGCTACTATTGCTGAAGCGGCCGAGTTGATTTACAAAATATTTTTAAGTTAATAAATAAATAAATATATATTCCATTTATACTCAAAATAATCCAGTTAAAATCCTTTTACAAAACTCAGCAGTCCCAAACTATCAAAGAAGCTCAAAGATTGAAGTTAAAAGCTTGTAAAAATGGTAGTTTTTCAGAAAGTTGCTAAAGGAGCCCCGGGCAAGTGGCAAGTGGAACTTGATCGGGAGATCTTTTTGCCAGGAAATCGGGACTTTGGTACAATAGTTATACGTTTATATCTACGACCATATATAACATGGACGTCTAACGCCAGCTCAAGAATGCCCCCAAAACCAATTGTCCAATTGTGCCAAGATGGGCAGGACATAGCGCTTTTCGTGACACCGCGCATATTTCGGCGCAACATCTTTGACAATTTTTTATTGAATATCACCAATCAAAACTTTGATAGACCAATCGCAACTATTTTTAAATGGCGGTTTAAATTTTTATAGGTTGACATTCAAATTCATTGCCGTGATGCATTGAACAGGGGGCGACACTTGTCAACTAAAATTCAGGACCGTTTTTGAAAGGCAATTTAGTATGGCGTGCGGCTTCCATGTTTTATTTGTTCGTAGGTTTATATGAATACGTTTTTTACAGAGGCATACCTTAGATTAGAATTATAACTAACGTGAGACTCAAACATACTAAAGTATTATCGAAACGGGTTACTCACGTATTTAAGTCGATGATTGCTCGACATGTTTCGACCCATTAAGAGGGTCCTCGCCCGGAGCACCCACGGCCAAACAAAAAACATGTCGAGTAATCATCGACTTAAATACGTGAGTAACCCGGTTCGATAATATTTTATTATTCCTGACTTTGATTGGAATTTGTTGAAAATCTTATTTCAAATCAAATCAAACTATTCTTTATTCAAATATAACAAGCATTTCTGAATCTTCTGACACAATAGGAAAAAAAAAACTACTACCGGTTCTAATTTGGAATCTGAATAGTACAACTATACAGTGTGGAAAGATGAGAGGGCCCTGGATGGAAACAAATGAACATCCTTAAGTTATCTCATTTTTAAAGGAGACATTCCTTTATTTAAAAAATAAACAAAAGTGCATTCAAAGCTTTTAAAAAAATATATATGGACACAATTTGATTAGGTATTAAATATAAATTTTATGTTTTTTTGTCTGACAGGACGAGTGTAATATGTAATTAATTACACTTACAGATTTAATTTTTGAAATTGATTTTAAAATTTATGAAAAAAGCGCCAGGAATTAAGTACCTAATCTTTTGGAATTAAACCTTGATCGGTGTTTTTAATATAGTAATATCGTTTATAAAATGAACACCAAACACGATTTTGTTGAAATTTACGCCTTAAGGTGAATTTAGACATTCTACCCCCCACTCTACGACATCAACGAATTTCGACGATTCACGTTTTGTGTAACGAACGAATTTCGTATAGTGGGCGGTAGAATGAGCATTCGCTCGTTTGGTCTAAAGCCACTTTTAATTGTCGTTATAAACCAGCCTATAATTAGGTTTCTTTATTTCACGCTAATTGTGTACACAATTAGGTACCTATGTTGATAAAAGATTAATGATGGACAGCAGCGTCATCATAGTGGACACATTACTGCGATCGCCAATCCGCTTGCCCAGCGAGGCGATTATAGGCGTTTACCTCCTAATGCGTCTATTACGCATTAGGAGTCTATTACGCATTATTATTAGTTAATAGGAGAGGCAACAGTGGACTATGATAGGCTGATGATGATGATGATTGACTTACCCCCTTATTCATAAACGTTTGCTAACTTAGCAAGCTGCTAAGTATTAATGTCCCTTTCAGTCGTATCAATATGTCCATAAGAACGAAAGGGACAGACAATACTTAGCAACTTGATTTAGGAGACGTTTATGAATAAGGGGGTTAAAATTTAACAAATTGTAGTGCTGTGTGCTTAGTTGCTCATCGCTAACGCTTAATCGTCAATCGTAAACGAAAGGTAGCTAACTGTCTTTGTCGCACTAATATTAAAGAGTGACAGAGAGGGAAAACTACGATACGCTACTAAGCGTTAGCGATTGGCAACTTGGCTAAGCATCCTCCAGTCAGCCTCCGTAGCCTAGTTGGTAGTAACCCTGCCTACAAACCTGGAGGTTCCGGGTTCGAGTCCCGGCGAGGGCAATATTTGTGTATCTATTTATCACAAATATTTGTTCCTTGGTCATAGCTGTCTATGTATTTAAGTATTTATGTATATGTATCTATCTCTTATTATAAATATCGTCGCTTAGTATCTACAAGCCTTAATTGAGCTTACCGTAGTACCAAATCGATTTGTGTAAGATGTTCCAAGATATTTATTTATTTCATCATCATCAGCCTATGATTGTCCACTGCTGGACGTGCCTCTCCTATTAACTATGCGTATAAGCGCATTAGGAGGTAAATACCCATAATCGCCACGCTGGGCAAGCGGATTGGCGATCGCAGTAATGTGTCCACTATGATGACGCTGCTGCCCATCATCAATCTTTAATCAAATATTGGTCACTGACACTTCAATCCCTTAGTCGACTCTTACGACACCCGCAGGAGGAGTTGGGGTGGTGACAGATATATTCGTATTGCCGTCACCACACGGCTTCCACACGGTTCTGGAACGGTTTATTATTATTATTTTTTATTTATTGAGAAACAAACAGTCGTACAGTTACAATGAACAAATGACTAACGCCCTTATTCATAAACGTTTGTTAACTTAACAAGCCGCTAATAATTGTTTGTCCCTTTCGGTCTTAACAATGTGTCTATAAGAGCAAAAGGGACAGCAGACAATTATTAGCGGCTTGTTAAGTTAACAAACGTTTATGAATAGGGGGTAAGAAAATATCAAACAGACCTTTAGTTTCATGAATTTATTATTATTATTTTTGTATCTCCTTGAGGATCACGGGCTTACAAATCCCGGTTTTTTGATAGGCTTGCGCGGGGATATAGATCCAACACGTAGAGGCCCTTTGGAGAAATTTGCTGTGTTGTACACCTGCTGCAACCCATTCACGGGCACAAATACATATCCGTAAACCGGTCCCAGCAGGCGCATAGAGACTATTGAGAAGGAATGGAAAAGACTAATGGGCTATGGTGATGGAGGATGGATGGATCAGAAATGGAACTATAGAAAAGAGGTCTGGACACCTGCCATAACAATGATTTCACTTTGCTATCGAGGCAGGCGGTGACTTGCCGCCGACTAGATGGGCCCCCGTAAATGCCGTCACAAGAGACAGCCAGGGGCAACACCGGTGTAGGCGGCTCAGGAGTGTAGAGAGGTGTACACCGCTTTCTGCGCAGTGGCTTGACAGCCGCTGCACCAACTCGCGACTTATGCAAATTTACACTTCCACCCCTGGAGCATATAGCTCTGACGACTCCTCTCTGGACGGCCAGTTAAGGCAAGCCAGCGCTGAGAGTCCTACGGGTCCCCTTGGGGTTCCACTCCGACCGACGAAGACACGCCGGAGGCGGGGCCCCTGACCGACTCTCGGGAGCACTCGGGTCCGTGGGGTCGTTACTCCCCAACAGCTCGCCACAAGCTGCCCTGCGGCCTATTATTATTTATTATTATTATTTATTATTATTATTATTTATTATTATCCTGTTACTATATTTATGAATACGTAGTGATTGGTTAGCGTTGTGGTGAATACTAACAAAGGTAAGGCTTATAGGTACGTACGCCTTCCAAATATGCCCGTCGAGTTTCCGTCTGTCTGTCAGCCGCAGCGATTGACTTGGTGAATACGATGCACATTTGTGCAAGTGCAGTGTTAGACATTGTTACCATAACGAGCGCATAAATGCCAAGACTTTGCTTTTGATTTATTTATTTATTTAAACTTTATTGCACAGTAAAAAATACAGATACAACAGGCGGACTTAATGTCATAAGGCATTCTCTACCGGTCAACCTACAGGCCAAACAGATAAACATTAATGGTGCGGGATGTGAAGAGTTCATACCTAAATACACAAACAAAATATGAGTACTTGCTAATAATTAATAATAATATAGTTTCTATAGATATGCAATATATAAATGATAAAGCTATAAATATCAAAATATATAATAATATAATATAATAATAATATACCTGCTATTTACTAAAGTACCAGAACATTAATCTTGAGAATAGTCAAAGAGATGCTTGCGCAACTTGCGCTCTCATTTGTCATGAATCAATAGCAAAGTCTTGGCGGTAGTATTTTGCTGGTGGTAGGACCTCGTGCAGGGTCAGCCCGGATAGCTACCACCGTCTTACCCGTTAACCTGCCGCTAAATAGCAGTGTTTGCACTGCTGTGTTTCGGTTTGGGGGTAAGATGGATTAATAATTACTGGCATAGATAGAGGCAATCCGTCTGAGTCCTCAGGGTAGGCAGCGCATAGGCGATTTTTTGATTACTATGTCCATGGGCCTCGGTTCCTGCTTTCCATCAGGTGGGCTGAGCTCAGTTGTCTACCTTCGTCACATAAAAAAAAGAATGAATGCTTTCTAACGTATTGATTTGGATTTTAAATTAAAATTAAAGTCTTACAATCATCTCTAGCGAAGAGAGGCATACAACTCTATCGGATCGTTATGGCAAATACTTAAATTTATTATTATCCCGTTGAAGAGTTAGGATAGTTGATATTTACTTTAGTTGATTCATTTATTTATTAAGGAATATCAACAGACAATAGATAATAGATAATGCTCTGTGGCATTAAGTCTGCCTTTTGTACGATAGATTTTCTTTTGTGCAATAAATATATAAAGATTTAATAAATAAATGTAAAATCATAACAACAAGGTAAAAACCAGGTAGACATACATCCAATTCTAGAAATCCACTCTTAATCTTTGGACATGCATTGTTTTGTACTTAAAAATTACCTACTTATAGTTGTTTAAATTATATCTAAAGAAAAAAAACTAAAGTTCAATGCTAAAAAAATCAAAACTTAGGAGGTTATCAGAGAATCTACACTATTATACTAAATATCTCGACGTTTCGAACACTTTAGAGTGTTCGTGGTCTACGAGTGACTGTAAAGTGTTAGAAACGTCAGGATGTAATTAAATTATTTAATATAGGTACATGATATGACCCCGTACAATAGTTCTATTTCAGGAATATCAAATAACTATCACGGTAACCAAAAAAAAACATTTCCTACCTATTTTTGTTTTTTTTTTTTAACATTCTCAGACAAATAATCAGCTACTTATTTTGCCCAGACCAGATCCAGTCTAGACCATATAACACCTCGCCCAAGGGGCCTGTACCCCCACTCGTGACGAATGAGCGTGGAGCCAATGACATGATTTATTTCGCGGGGGACCAGTTCGACGCTGTACTGTCGGGTACAGGAGTGCAAAGAGGTATATTAATAATATAATCTGTAAGTGTTGGCCGTGTGGTGACGGCAGTAAGAATACATTTGTCACCACCACAACTCCTCCTGCGGGTGTCGTAAGAGTCGACTAAGGGATTGAAGTGTCACTGACAGTTATTTGATAAAATATTGATGATGGGCAGCAGCGTCATCATAGTGGACACATTACTGCGATCGCCAATCCGCTTGCCCAGCGTGGCGATTATGGACATTTCCCTCCTAATGCGTCTATACGCATAGTTAATAGGCGAGGCCTACGTCCACCAGTGGACTATCACAGGCTGATGATGTGATGTGAATCTGTAAGTGTTGTATGTTGGTTCATTACATTATCAATGAAAGTTTTGTGGCTTTGTTTATTTCTGTTGTATGTGTTGTATTTAGAGTTCTCACCCCTAGTATCGTACAATGTGAACATTTCTGGGCGATGTCATTTTGACAGATTGATTATTGCATATCGCGAGCGAGTGCAAATACATGTTTGGTTATAGTTAAATCTGAAATATAAGTTTGGTACAGTAAATAAAGCAAATGTGTATTTCAATAACAAGCGACTTTTATTTAGAAACTGTACATGTGTCTCTTTTGTTTAGTTAAGTATTACGAAGTCCATGAATAAATCATTATTCTATTCTATTCTAAATTGGCGTTATAAAAGTATATTTTCCATACCGTTAATTTTGTCATTGTGTGTATTATTTTTTGATGTCAAAATCAAAGTAAATCAAAATTTGACAATAACATTTAACATTTCTGGGGTTCTCTATCGTAAAACATTATTCGGTATTCAGAACGTATCTAATATTGGGTTAATACAAACTAAATCTTAAAATATAAATTTGTAAAAGTAGTCTTAAAATGAAATTAAAATATGAAAAAGGAATAAACGTCGCCCGCAGACCACGAACCCTATGAAGTGTCCGAAACGTCAGGATGAAGTTAAATTTAATTAATATACACGAGTTTATGAGCTTTTCATAGTTTTATGTCATGTGTGAAGAAAACAATCTTAAACGCCCATATTTTAAAGACAAACGTGTCTTAATCGCGTAATTTTACGTTTAATTACATCTGATTAAGACCCGTTTGTTTTTCATTTGTGAGTGATAATCGTCAAAGTTTTACCCCCTTATTCATAAACGTTTGTTAACTTCACAAGCCGCTAATAATCGTTTGTCCCTTTTGCTCTTATGGACACATTGTTAAGACCGAAAGGGACAAATAATTATTAGCGGCTTGTTATGTTAACAAACGTTTATGAATAAGGGGGTTAATCAATATAATAGTCAAAAAACATACTGATCTAAACCGCCCCGATCGGTCCCCATCAAAAGGTGCGTTCAAACCAAAAGAGCATTCGCTGTTCTATCCCCCGTTCTACGAAATCAACCAATCACGTTTTGTGTGAAGGTGCGTTCAAACTAAAAGAGCATTCGCTGTTCTAACCTCCTGCTCTACGAAATTCGATCGGTACACAAAACGTGATTGGTTGATTTCGTAGAACGGCCGCTAGAACAGCGAATGCTCTTTTGGTTTAAACGCACCTTAACGATCGAGTTTCGTAGAGTGGGGGGTTAGAATAGCGAATGCTTTTTTGATTAGAACGCACCTAAAGATGCCCATCACGCTCGCTGCGTTTCCGCGCTGAATCGCTGGACTATATTAAGTATATTGTTTGTTTTGAACTTGTGACCGCGGCTGTACAGTCGACCACGTATTGGTTTTGGGGCAAAATGGCCGGACACGATTTTTGCGCGCCACGCTCTCCTAATTCATTTGTTTTTATATGACACCAAGCTTTAACGAATAGCAGATGGTAATAAAAATTGCTTATCGCAAATATATCGTCCTATTATTGCAAATACCAACTATGTGCACGGATTCATTACATTTATATAATTATTATTGTAGAGACTTCATCTCTAGTTAATGTACTATTATATCTGTATTTATATTAAATCAAATTTATGTTTCGTTTTTAATTAATGCATGTTAGCTGTAAGATGTTATAAAACTACTATTTGAAAAAAAAAGTCCCGCTGAGTTTCTTGCCGGATTCTTCTCAGGCAGTGGTGTAGGGTTAGAACCGGAAGTAGTTTTTTTTGTCTCATTCGCTACTTAGTTTAACGATTCAAAAGCGCTCGTTGCTGGGACTAATTGAATAAAGAATATTTTGACTTTGACTTTGATTATGTTATTCGATAATTACCTACTATTATGAGTTCAATTATCATGATAATTAACACTTTCGACGCCGGTGATATAGCGTCTGTGATCAAAAAAATCTGACTCCTATGCCAGTGACACACATACGTGATCAAAATTACTGTACTCTAGTGCCACTAGCATAAATCTAATTCTTACTCCTGTGCCAGTCGCATCGAAATACGAACATTTTTGACACAAGTGTTGTGTCGCCGGCATAAATGGTACTTCATCGAATAAAAAATTAACTTTGATAACACATCAAATATTTCCAATGATCGGCACTATCGGTTCATAACTCTGACAAAACTTTGGAAATTGAGAGTGTATTCCCAAATACAGACATTATGCATTTGACGTTTCAAACAGCGCGCAATCCTGCCCACACGCACTATATCACGAAATAGGTTACATCGGTGACGACACTCGGGAGAAGGGCCCGTTGTGCTACCACGTGTGGATGGAGCTAGTCCATTGCGCGCTTTGATGATTATTTTATTAGCCTGTTTTAACTCTTGCAGCAAACCTAAGTAACCGATGTAGCTCTTCGAATTGCTAAACTTATTCAAGTGGCAGTGACGTAAAAGGGTCATTTGCAGAAAAAGTGTACCTTTTAATTTTTTTATGCGATCATGGACTGCAAGACACCATTTTACTCGGCATCGTGCGTACTTTTCAGTTATGTAACAATAAAAGTATGTGTCTAATGTCACGAAAATAAGTATGTAAATTGAGATTACTCAGTTTAATTACTCCCATACTAAATTTATGAAACGAAATGTAACGAAACTGATAAAAAAATCTCAAATTTGTTACAGAATTTTTCATAACTTTAGTATGGGATAAACTAAAGTGAGAAAATCTCAATTTAAAGGGTGTCCCAGAAGTAAAGAGACAAATTTCAAATTTTGAACTATTTGAAAATATTTTTATTTTTTTAAGAAAAAATACTGTCATGGCCACCGTTTGCCTCAAATCTGTAAAATTTAGTGGGAAATATGATTGTTTTATTGAAATTTTAGTAATGAAAAGAGCTGATCACGTGGTATTCGCTAAAGAGTTGTTCAGAATTATGAATGTTATGGAAAAACGGACACGATATTTAATTTTTCTTCAGAGGGAGTAAGGAGAACTACTTTGTATAAAATTATAAAGCGTTTTGAAGAATCACATGAACACATTTTCAAGAAGATTCCGGGAAAAAAATGTACTATTTCTGTAACTATGAACATAAATAAAGTAAAAAAAAGTGTATGAACGGAATCCTTCGATGTCTGTTAGAGCTGCTGCGGATAAATCGAAAATATCGAAGTCAAGTATAGCTCGTATCAAAACATGCGACCTAAAGCTTAAAGCATTTGCAAAACTGTCAGCTCCTAAGTACTTTAAGGACCAGGAAGTGCGAGCTAAAAGAGGATGCCGAAGAGCGTATGAAAAAACACTGAAAAAAGTTCTCATAATTGATGATGAGACTTACGTGCCCGTGGACCCAACGGATATTCCTGGGAAGCAATACTAACATGTGACTCGACGGGACTCCGTAGATTATTCGCAAAAACTTGTAGCAAAGGTCAAATTTTTCAATAAATATCTCGTTTGACAAGCCATAGACCAAAATGGCAATACATCTTAACCATATACTTGCACAGGCTCTATGACCGCACGTATTTATTTGAGAGAATGTGTGATAATGCGATAAATTTCGTTCATAGATAAGCATTACCAGAGGGAAGAAATTATATTCTCGCCGGATGTGGCGTCATGCCACTACGCCACGGAAGTCACTCAACATCTAGAGGCTGCAAGTATAGATTTTATACAAAAACATAACAACGCCCCCAAATGTTCCCCAAGCTGCTAGTATTGAAGCTTATTGGCCTTTATATAAACGAGAATATAAAACACGAACAGAAAAACCCAAATCATTGACTAGGTTTAAGCATACATGGACTAAATTGGCTAAAAGTGTGACAGCTAGTTCTCGAAAAGCTGTAATGAGACGAGTAGCAATCAACCTTAGAAAAATTGGCTACAGAGCCTTTGCACAAGCAAATTTCATATAAAGTAGGAAATAAAATGAAATTCTGAAGTTAACTAAATGTAAATAGTTGTGTTTTGTAAGAATTTTTTATTAAATATTTTCATTCGAATCTTGTCTCTTTACTTCTGGGACAGCCCATACATACTTATTTTCGTGACATTAGACACATACTTTTTTTGTTTCATAACTGAAAAGTACGCACGATGCCGAGTAAAATGGTGTATTTACAGTCCATGATCGCATAAAAAAATTAAAAGGTACACTTTTTCTGCAAATGACCCAAAACCGTGATGTCGTTGAGGCGGAAAGGTTCTCGAGTGACGTCCAAGTACCGAAAGGCGCAGCGTGGATAAAGTCACATTATCAGCATATCTTTCCACTACTGATCGTAGGTCTCTCCTATTAACTATGCGTTAGGTAATTGCCCATAATCACCACGCTGGGCAAGCGGATTGGCAATTGCAGTAATGTGTCCACCCTGATCATCAATCTTCTGTCGAAGAATGAACAATATAATTCCATAGTCGGCTCTTACGAAACCCGTGGAACAAGTTAGTGTGGTGACAAATGTATTCTTACTGCCGTCACCACACGGCCCAACGACTCACTCAACATTAAATAATCCGCCAACTTAGTTAGTCCTTAAGCTGGCTACAACATTGGTCTAAAGATGGATTTAGACCAAACGAGCGAATGCTCATTCTATCTCCCACTCTACGAAATCAACGAAGGTCTAAATCCACCTTAAGTGGGTGAATATCTGAGCGACAGTATCGACATCTCGTTCCATGGATTCACTCGCCGCCGCTCGCCTACCAATATCGTAGCCAAGAATTTAGTAGTTTTCCTAAAAAGTAATGTAAAGCTAATAAAATAGCAATCAAGCAGCAATGAAGAGAGTAATTGTACGGCTTCTAATCGCACCAGATGCGCACCAGTCCTGCGCCGCTACTCTTGCGCAACTAGGGCAAGGGAGATACTTAGAGCGGTTATAACCGCTATGCCGTGGCCTGTAGAATCCGAAAAAAAAGCTTAGATAAGGTGGGGTAAGACGAAATGGTTTTCAGAATGGGGAAAGACAAAAAGTCTTCCTTCTGGCACAGCATCTGCTGGTAGCATTTTGTCTTACCCACAGAATT
>JALPQI010021194.1:0-13652 GCA_025490895.1 Thaumatotibia leucotreta
GTACACATTTTTTTGTAGTGCGGTTTTCAATTTTGTTTTAAAACAAAGCGAATTTATTCTCCCGTGCAATTCAGAATAAGCCGTTATCCGGCTGCGTCCATTTCAACGCATTAAACATGCAAACGATGCAGTTTGGAAGTTCGATCGCGTAACTAACCGATGCAGATTTATTACGCTTCTGTGTTATATCATCATCAGCCTATGATAGTCCACTGCTGGACGTAGGCCTCTCCTATTAACTATGCGTTAGAAGGTAAATACCTCTGGGTAAGCGGATTGGCGATCGCAGTAATGTGTTCACTATGATGACGCTGCTGCCCATCATCAATCTTTTATCCAAGTCTGGTCAGTGACACTTCAATCCCTTAGTCGACTCTTACGATATCCGCAGGAGGAGTTAGGGTGGTGACAAATGTATTCTTACTGCCGTCACCACACGGCTTATATCCTTATATACGCCGTGTGACGGCTTATATATTATAAGGATATTATATCAATTATATTTAATTCTGAATATGATGCAGGTAATTCCGTTCCATCTAATTAATGTACCTACTTGTGACATGATTTTTGCATGTAAAATGATCTAGTGTATCACATTTGTCGGTATTCATAAGTTTAGAGAAATAACAATTCTACTACCATTATTTAACAGTGTCGCACACATATCAAGTACACTTATCTAATAAAAGTATAAGTAATATTATGAAAAAAATAACATACATTATTTTATAAAAAATATAGTTTTTTTGTCAGCATTAAGTAATTTAAATCAAGTTTCTTAGTTGAACATGCCTTAGTGTATACCTACCTACAACATTGTCTTTTGACCCATATTATCAAACTTTATTAAGACTTATTATAATAAAACTACTTATACTTATAGATTATTTAGCTTTATAGGTTTTCTGTTTTGCCCTAAGATTGACTGCTAGAGAATGCTCTGTGGCATTAAGTCCGCCTTTTGTACGATAAGATCTTCTTTTGTGCAATAAAGATTGAATAAATAAATAGGTACCTAATCATTTGGATTTAACATCATTATGAAAATTATGTACACTACTCAACCCCACACCCAGGGGTACGTAAGTGCTGACGCCAAGTCATTTAAATTCGTACGTCTGAGTGAGTGATTGGTAACTGTGTAAGAGTATGTACTGCGGCCCTACCGCGAATATCGAAGTTCGTAAATTTCGAGGATTTGTCTTTGCCACTCCAACGAAGACGTCATTAGAGTGACAGAGAAAAATCCCCGAAATTTGCGGATTTTTTAGTTCGCGGCGGGGCTGCTGATTGTCTATATTAGGCCGTGCAAAACAACAGCAAATACTTGTTTTTCTAAACGCTTCCAGTGCCTATTTCTTAATTTCCGTTACAGGTTTAAATATTCTGTAATTCCATTCCTCAAAAAGTGAATCAATTCTGTTTATATTCGCTGCAACAGACTGTATAATATATACAGCGGTAGATAGTGGGAACCGCCCGCTGCGTATCAATAATGCAGGCTAGCGGACAAAACACTTAGCGGGGGTCGGATCGACGTATACGTTTGGGGACTTGCGTAGATCGCTGTTTATAGATACCTATACTATACACTGTTTCGTTATTCAGGGGTCCAAGGTGCTGTGTTTGTATCAGAAACTCGTAAACAAATATTATGTACCTACCTAAAGATTGTGCACGGTGAAATTCGGGTATGTTTTACTTGGATCTTTTTACATATTTGCTATTTCAATGAGTTGTTTTGTCTTTTTTTGTATTTGTGGTTATTAAAGTATATAATAAATTAATAATATTAAAAATGTTTGGGCGTTTGCGACTTATCATATCACGAAATATACGAATGATACTTAATATTTTTTGTCCAAAGCAATTTGATCATCTTCTTTCACCTCAATATCACATCGTCACAATATATTTATACAAGCCCCTTATTTTTTGACTCTTCAACTTACCAAAAATGTGCCTATTTTCGATTTAGGTTAGTAAGTAAAGCTTTTTACTACGAGTACTAGATGGGGTTTTGTATGGGTTGCGTTTCTTGCCAAAAAGTGAAAAACACGAAAAATTCAATATGCCATAATCAGTTTTTGAGAACAATATAAAAATAATTGGCAGTTGCAAAAGGGCGATTTAATAAGATATAAAACCTACTTCTTAAATAAAACTTTAATATAGACCATTTTTGGTAGAAAAAAACCGGCAAATTGTGTCAGAAAGACGGACGTAGAAAAACAAAACATAGAGCAACGTAAATGTAAAACTCGGTCGAGTTTTACCGTCGTCATACGCTGTATTATTTCGTTATGTTACTTACCTACCCAGTATTATATCCTACATTAATTACATTTAACTATAATTATGTACCAACTAGACGCTGACGTTTTATGAATACGTGAATATGAAGTATGAAACATCTGCAAAGTCAAAGTTTTTTATTTGTATTATAAAAAGGCCGCAAAAATATGTGACACGCTCTTAAGCTGAGCTAGTAGGGTTGGGCTACCCAACTTACACATTTGGGGGACTTGCGTAGATCGCTGTTTATATGTAGATACCTATACAGACTGTTTCGTTATTCAGGCCTACTACCGTGAACTTCAAACTCGTAAAGTTATAGGATTTGTCTTTGTCACTCCAACAATCAAAGGCGTCATTAGAGTGACAGAAGAAAATCCTCGAAATTTACGGATTTCGAAGTTTTAAAATTCAAAAATAATTTCTCGTGGTGGATTTGTAAATAAAAAAAATGTTTTAGTATAAATTCCTTGAATTATTTTTCCTATAAACGTGTCGTGGAGTCGATGAAATAGGTAATTTGTACGGACAATGTTTTTTTTTCTTATTTATTATGGCACATTAAAATGACTCACTCCACCTGATCGTAAGTGAAGAGTGAAGTTCAAATCGCGGTGGCAACATACTGGAGACCAGGGTCGCGTTTTATAAAGTTACAATTTACAATTTCGCTGTTTGCCTCTCTTTCTAGCCAATATGTGCGTGCGTTAGAGAGGCAAACAGCGAAATTGTAAATTGTAACTTTATAAAACGCGACCCAGCAGTACCTAACCTCTCAGTTGCCACCGCCTTTCTGGCCCTCTAGATGCTTCTTCACGCTTCGTTTAAAAGGTCCCAACTTATACGTATATATGAAGGGTCCACGGAAAAAATATGTCCAGTGCTTAAAAAAATCAGGGTAAATTCACACCTTATTCTGTTAAAAGTAAGGTGGTTTTTCCTTCTGTAATTTGATTTGACTAGACATGTTCTTTCCGTGGACCCTTCATATTCTTCTTCTACCTAGCGTTATCCCGGCCTTTGCCAGGATCCGCTTTCCTGCTACATTTCCTCCACCTTGCGCAATCCTGGGCTTCTTCTACTGTAAGCCCATTCACACTCATGTCAGCCTTCACGACATCTAGCCATCGCTTCTTTTGTCTGCCGCGGGGTCGGGGGCCTTCAAGGGCTAGGTCAAGGCATTATGTTTCCTACGTAGTCAAGTGGCCTACGACAAACGTGACCAAACCACCGAAGACGTCATTCTTGAAGCTTCTCCGCTACGTCACGGACTCCAAGACTGCCACGGATGTACTCGTTCCGAATGCGGTCAGCACGCGTGGGCCCTTCATATTGTGTAAATATTTTCTGGGACCCAAACTTTTATGAAATTTCGCCGAAGAGATTGCCATTGCACTGTCATGGAATAGAGATATTGTTCTGCATAGGTCCCTAAACACCAAAACCACATCCGCCATAGCTTGCACAGCGAGTGCAGCTCGATTCAATTTGTATCAGACGAATGGGGCTGATGGCTAAACCGTGTTCGATTCGCACCTGAATAGTTTCATGGTCTGATTAAATGCTCTACTTGAGCTCTGTATGTAATCAATATACCTAGATATTTTTTGACAGAGTGACAAAATTAAACATCGATGTAATTGTTTTCGATAAGTTTTGTAGTAGTCGATAGTTACATTTAATAAATAAATAACGCGCCGTATCTTGGAGACAAATAACAACGCTACTTTTTTTTGCTTCTATTAATATCCATCAAAAGAACGAAGACCAATAAAAATACGATGTTTCATTTTGTCAATCTCTCGTTCCTGCTAGAAAAATATCTAGGTGTAGTAGGTAATCAATCACATTAAAACATAGAAGTCATTTGTATTCGTTTTTTTTAAATAAAAATTCAACACACACTTTTTAATCAAAAAGCCCTCCCCGTGTAGCTCGGGGTGCAAAGATGCCCATCACACTGGCAGCATCGTTGCATCAGTTTTTATTAGTTGGATTTATAGGTTCACGGTAGAGGGCGCCCTCCTACTACCTGGTGGACCAGTATGACCAAACTCATATGAGAGGAAAAACTGCCCGACCCAACAACCCTGGACAGAGCGTCCTGGCGCCGCCGAATTAGGAGAGCCGACCCTACATGAAGTGGGAAGAGGCAAAGAACAAGATGAGGTTTTATAGGTTTACCATGTACTTAGTACCGTTTGTAAGCTTAAGAAAAAATGGGAGCATTTCTTCTTTCTCCACTTGTTTCTTCCTGGAAATTAGCATTTAAGCAATATTTTTTTGCAATGAAATCTACTTTTGCCATGCTCATTTTTATATTCTTATTAGATATTATGAAAACTACAAGGCTTAGAAAAATAGCCAAATTGGAATACGTTTTCAGACACTCTTAATACAAATATCTCGTGCGTTATAACAAAAAGGACAACATACTGACATAGATTTGACTTATCCTATCTCCAAATGTTTTAGAAATATTTTTCTGTCGCGACATACTCGTACTTACCCTTAACTGTCGCTGTCTGATAGCCGCAAGCTAACCGCTAACTCCTTAAGCTTAAGTGAGCGAGCTTTTCATTGCTTATCGTCTAGAACAATAACCAGCATAAGAAACAAATTGCCTTGCGTTTAAAGAAAATAATAACGAAAAATTGAAGCATTAAGAGTCCGGTGTAAATTTTAAAGTGAAAATCGTTAATAATTAATTAACTCATATAAATTGCAATTGTTAAGATACATATGAACTAATGGTACCTTTACAAAAATATAATTTTTGAATTCTTGTGACTGACGACACCGCACTGTCGCGGCACGTCGCAGTCGCTTTCTGACACCCGCAAGATTCGCTAACTCTTTAAGTTGCTAAGCGAGCGAATTTTCCAGTTCTGGGTGCGTAGAGAAACTACATTGCCATTCGAACCGCCACTGTCGCGACATGACAGCCGCAACATTGGCCAACTCCTTAATAATAAAAAATGTAATCTAAATCGGCTGGGACAGACGGACAGGTGGACATGACGGGTTTTGCCAGTTTGGCCATTTTGGCTACGAAACCCTAAAAAGAAAATTGAAGCATTAACGCAAAATAATGACAGATGAATTAAAACTATAAATTATAGTGGAGTATCTCGCCAGACGACAGCGCACTGTCGCGACACGACCGCAACTGTCGCTGTCTGACAGCTGCAAGTTTCGCTAACACCTTAAGTTGCTAAGCGAAAGAATTTTTGAGGAAACTACATTGCCATCCGACTATAACTTCTCCAGCTTAAGTGAGCGAGTTATTCATTGCATATCGTCTAGAACAATAACCTGCATAAATAACAAATTGCCTTGCGTTTAGAGACATACCTATACGAAGAAAATAATAACGAAAAATTTAAGCATTAAGAGTCCTGCAAAATTGCAATTGTTAAGATAATAACAACTAATGGTATTACAAAAAAAATAAGTAAAAAAATTTTTAAGTTAAACGGTTTTTATTGCACCAAAAACTAGAAAATAAAAATTTATTGTATCTAACCGTAGATGCTACTTTCTGTGGATTACTCACGTGAAACTATTATCACTGTAGGTAGTCTTCCAAGTCGGATGCTGAAAGCCACGTTTAGCCTCTATGTCAGTGGATTAAGCGTTAATCGGAAACTTTTACCAAACTAAAATAAAAACGTGGGGCGGGCGTACGCAATTGTGATTAAGTCACTATATATTTAAGAACACACATAGAAATCAAGACAGGAATAGTGTAATAAGTTTTGTTGTGGCCTTGATAAAAGCTATTTACCTCTGTTGTAGAAGTGATGGAACAGATGGATGATTAATTGCAAAATTAAAGCTACAATTACATATTTTGAACTAGTACGTTTCTTTATAATAACGCCCCACGTTTTTATTTTAGCTTGGTAAAAGTTTCCGATTAGGTAACGCTTAATCCACTGACATAGAGGCTAAACGTGGCTTTCAGCATCCGACTTGGAAGACTACCTACAGTGATAATAGTTTCACGTGAGTAATCCACAGAAAGTAGCATCTACGGTTAGATACAATAAATTTTTATTTTCTAGTTTTTGGTGCAATAAAAACCGTTTAACTTAAAATTTTTTTTACTTATTTTTTTTTCAAGTTTTTAGTGCAATTGTTAAGATAATTACCGATACTGTACCTACTTATTCTAGATCAAAGATGTTGTTTATAATATGTAATACAAACTATGCATGCTAAGTAGCGCTTATACTCTCACGCTTTCATCACGAATCACGACACAAATGTTAACGTAATGAACATTATTTTATGTGTAACGGGAGGCGAATCCCTGTTGAATAGATATTTTTTAGAAATCCGACACTAAAAAATGTTATTAAATATCTCTATCGACAAATGAAAACCAAAGGCTGGGCGTGGTTAATGCACCTAAGCTTGAATGCCCGAAGTGTCTCAAATGGACGTGTTATTTATACAATAAGTACCTTAGATAACAGAGACCTGACAATAAGGAATATATCAATCAATTTGGTTTATTGAGAAAATCAAGTTAAAATTTTTATATTGTTCACAATATACAAGTCGAATTTTGAGACTATATACTTATATATAGACTTAAGGTGGCAGGTATTATGTGTGATTTATCGAAAGCCTTTGATGTCATAAATCACAATTTGATATTAGTTAAAATAGGCAGATACGGCGTCAGGGATGAAGCTCACCGACTGTTTAAGTCATTTCTGTCGGACCGGAGACAAGTGGTGAAACTTTCTATTGATGGTAGAAAGCTTACATCTGACACTGGTAGAATCAACTTAGGTATCCCTTAAGGTTCGGCACTGGGAAGTACCCTGTTTTTAACGTTTGTTAATGACCTGCCATCCGCTATTACATCTGGATTGCCAGTGCTGTTCGCGGATGATACTATCGTCATAGTTAGCGCGCAAACCTACGAACAACTTAGTGAGAAAATCCATATCACATGCAGAGACTTGCAGAAGTGGTTTGAAACTAATGGGCTAGTCTTAAATGTTAGTAAGTCGAACGTAATGGTTTTTTCAGGACGCCGAGTCCCACTTCCATCTTGCATCACTGACGTGGCCATGCCGCTTTGTACAGAGTGTAGGTTTCTTGGCTTCATGTTAGACGCTAACCTGAACTGGAAGTGCCATGTTGACAAATTATGTGGTAAGCTGAGTAGCGCCGTCTATGTACTGCGAAAATTAAGACCCCTTACTTCTCCAGTTGCACTAAAATCCGTTTATTTCGCAATGTTTCATTCGCAAATGTCGTATGGTGTGCTGATGTGGGGAGACTCGACAGATGCGACTCGAGTCTTGGTACAACAAAAGTATGCCTTGCGAGCTATGGCCGGTGTGAAAACTCGTCACCCATGTAGGGATATTTTTGTTAAATACCGGATCATGACGCACTATTCACTATACTTGTTTGAGATTTTAATGTTTGTAAGAAATGGATTGTCATCGTTTACGAAAGTAAACGTCGCTGGAAAAGTTATACGCTCAACAGGACGCCTCAGAACTGTTCCACGTCGCATGGCGCTTGCAGAAAAGAATCCACGCATCATCGGTCCGACATTTTCGACATTAAGAGTCGACTGAGAAACTTTTATTGGATAATCCATTGTATTCTGTTAATGAGTTCTATGACATTACTAATTGAATATTATTTAATTGCACTTTGTTGACATTTTATTATTAGATATGTTTTTTATTGAGTAGGTATTATTGACGATCCTTTTTGGTGACATTCTTAATTATTTTTGTTTTATGAATATTTTGAATTTGTTGACATTTTAATATGATATTCCAATGCCCAGTTAAATAATTTTTGTATCAATGTAAAGAAACTGACAATCACAATATAAAATCCTAAGACTGTACCGTGTGTAGTTTTAAGTGACTTTGTATATTGTGAGATAATAAAAAACTAAACTAAACTATAAAATATAAACTCGTTCTCTCAGTCGACCAACCGGAGGACCGCAGGTCTGACGGAATCACTCTATCAGATGGAAGGCCGCAGGCTCGACGGCTCTCCCTACGCGAACCACTCACGCTGTGAGTCTATCAGCCGGAGGGCCGCAGGCCCGACGGCTTGCACTACGCGATTCATTCACGCTGTCACTCTATCAGCTGGAGGGCCGCAGGCCCGACGGCTCTCCCAACGCGATCCACTCACGCTGTCACTCTATCAGCTGGAGGGCCGCAAGCCCGACGGCTCTCCCTACGCGATCCTCTCACGCTGTCACTCTATCAGCTGGAGGGCCGCAGGCCCGACGGCTCTCTCTACGCGATCCACTCACGCTGTCACTCTATCAGCTGGAGGGCCGCAAGCCTGACGGCTCTCCCTACGCGATCCACTCACGCTGTCACTCTATCAGCTGGAGGGCCGCAGGCCCGACGGCTCTCCCTACGCGATCCTCTCACGCTGTCACTCTATCAGCTGGAGGGCCGCAGGCCCGACGGCTCTCTCTACGCGATCCACTCACGCTGTCACTCTATCAGCTGGAGGGCCGCAAGCCTGACGGCTCTCCCTACGCGATCCACTCACGCTGTCACTCTATCAGCTGGAGGGCTGCAGGCCCGACAGCCCGCCCTACGCGAACCACTCACGTTGTGAGTCTATCAGCCGGAGGGCTGTACAATGGGCCACATAAGAAGGCTCAAAGTCACCCAAAGGGCAATGAAGACGCCTATGCTATGCTAAGAGTCTCTCTGCGAGATCGGATTAGAAATGTGACCATCCGCAGCAGAACCAACATAACCGATATAGCTCTTCGAATCGCTAAGCTGAAGTGGGTGGGGCTCATCGCGCGTGGAACCGATGGCCGTTGGGGCGGTAAGGTTCTCGAGTGGCGGTCACGTACCGGAAGGTGCAGCGTGGGTAGGCCCCCCACAAGGTGTACTCATGACCTGGTGAAAGTCGCTGGATACGGGTGGCACGGGGCCGGTCCTTGTGGCAATCTTTGGGGGAGGCCTATAGTCACCATTGAACGTCTTTCAGCTGATATGATGATGATCATGATAATTGAATCCGTATGTTTCTACCAATTATCTAAAGCAGTACTTCAAAATCTACATATCGCTAAACCTAGCGGTTGTGGCAGGCAGTAACACTGGAGTATCAGATTTGAGGAGTTGGACGTTAGTTTTAAATTTGCATGTTTCTTTTCTACCTATATACTTCATATCTAAAGAACTTCTTTAAAATCAAGATATTGATAAAAGATAAACCTTGCGGTTATTGTAAGCAGTACTGCAGCATCAGGAGTGAGGTTGGAAGTCAAGATCAGGCTGTTAGTATTTGATTATGCCAAACATGCTATACTTTCATTTTCACGTGTCTAACACTCTCGATTAAGGAAGACAGTACGTCTGCAGCATCAGGCTTTGAGGATACGAGGATAAAAATATTATAATATTGCATTGTCATGGGGACTTGATAAGAGTTCCAAATTTTATTGATTTCGGTGCAGTAGAAGTGGTCGAAAAATCGATCACAAGATTTGAAGCATCGACGACAGTTGATACGCAGTGAAGTTAATAAAAACCGTTTAAAAAATAGTTTTATAAATTCTAGTTGAGTATCTCGCCAGACGACAGCGCACTGTCGCGACACGACCGCAACTGTCGCTGTCTGACAGCCGCAAGTTTCTCTAACTCCTTAAGTTGCTAAGCGAGCGAGTGTTTCATTGATTATCGTCTAAAGACGATATCAAGAAACTAATAATAAAAAATGTAATCTAAATCGGCTGTGACTGACGGACAGATGGACATGACGAATCTATAAGGGTTTCGTTTTGCCATTTTGGCTACGTAACGTAACCCTAAAAGGAAAATTAAAACTATAAATTCTAGTGGAGTATATCTTCAGACGACAGCGCACTGTCGCGACACGACCGCAACTGTCGCTGTCTGACAGCCGCAAGTTTCGCTAACTCCTTAAGTTGCTAAGCGAGCGAGTTTTTGAGTTCCGGGTCACTTGGAGAACTGAAACTTAATATGATAGGTGACTTCAAGTTTTAGTTTCGCAACTTATGCGGTTGTTTAAGCTGTGTGCTCAGTACAGTCGACTACGGAGAGACATCTACATTTTCACTTTACTGTGTTGTAATAAGGTGAACAAGTGAATACATCTTTTTGTTGTCGACTGTACAAGCGTTATGCAAAGACAGATAAGTTTTTGCGTAAGAAAAATGTCCAAGTAAGAAAACAACTGTTGGTAGGTATAATATTTTTACTAGGCGATAAAAGTTAAATGTTTTTTGTTATTTTGAACAAAGTTGATGTTCAGAAAACGCTTAAATTAATGATTTATTTTTACCCACCACTAGCGACGTTGGTGCCTACGACAGAATGCTCGTTTTAGCATAGCTATGACTGAGACTTAAAATTTTCATAAAATTCTATAATTGAATTTTAACTTTCGTGAGACATAATAACTATAAAAATAACTAAACGGTTAAACTCATGTGTACCGTAAAACCCCGTGTCTTCGCCTGGGATACCTATCTTCGCCTAGTGTAAAAAGTTGTAGTTTCCGCATTAATTTTAGGGTACGGTGCACAGAAAATTACTAAATAGCAAGTATGAAGAACATGTACCTACTTTGCTACCTGAGAGTTTGCCTTAATAATAAGGCGGGAACTTTAACTTTTTACGCTAGGCGAAGATAGGTATCCTAGGCGAAGATACGAGAATCTACGGTATTTAGTCACGCGGGCTCAGTGGTTGATAATGGAGACCTAGGGTCTTCAAAACATGTCGTCCGTAGTGACTACATGTGAGTTTAACCGTTTAAATTCTTATATCGTTTAATTTATATTCATAAAATTCTATCATTACAATTTTTTTAAAGGTACCCTAGTAGATTCTCGTATCTTCGCCTAGGATACCTATCTTCGCCTAGCGTGAAAAGTAGTTCCCGGCTTATTATTAAGGCAAACTCTCAGGTAGCAAAGTACATGTTTTTCATACTTGCTATTTAGCAATTTTCTGTGCACCGTACCCTAAAATTAATGCGGAAACTACAACTTTTTACACTAGGCGAAGATAGGTATCCCAGGCGAAGACACGGGGTTTTACGGTACTAAATATGACCGAAATCTATGTATCAGTAGTTACCCTACTTTCTCATGACAGCTAAATAATGTTTGATTATTGATAGCGTAGTTGGTAATGACCCTGCCTACGAAGCTGGAGGTTCCGGGTTTGAATCCCGGCGATTTGTGTATTTATTTATCACAAATATTTGTTCGTTTGTCGTGGTATTAAAATGTATTTAAATATCTATAAGTATATATATATCGCCGCTTGGTACCCACATCACAAGTCTTAATTGAGCTTACCGTAGGCTAGGTCGATTTGTGCAAGATGTCCCAAGATATTTATTTATTTATCATATATTTATTTTTAATTCTTTTTTTTTTATTACCTACCGATTTATATTCTAAAAATTTACATTTTATAAGTAGTATTAACAAGCAATCCCTTACCTCTTTAAAAAGCGTAGGGCAACCTAACTTACTATAGTCTGACAAACTAATTTAAAAAGTAGGAACAAAAATGTATGGTTGATTAGTTTAAGATTATCCTAACCTAAGTTATAATTAGTTTAACCATGTAACTGCGGTAACTGCTCCAATATATCTGATATACCTGCAGCTAAAACTTGAAGCGAATATCCCTGAATTGTAATTTCCCAAATTGCCCAAAATCTTTTGCAATAATTGTACCAGTTACGCAAAAACTAGCGTATAAGAAAAATAAAACGGCCGCAAGGAAAATATTTCCCTCGCTACACGTCAATTGCCTGAAACGCGCTTTAGCGCGGGAATACACTAAAAGTTCAGTACCGACCTTTTGCAGAATTGTGAATATACTCGTATTACGAATATTAGGACTACAGTTTATTCTGCCTCGGTTTTATTCTGAAAAAATATTATAAGTATTAGGTTTATGTTTTAAATTTTTCAGCATAGGTAGTGTAGGAAAGTACAGTCACGTCTAATAATATGTATACATTTCGGAAGGTATGTCAAGGGCATAAGGATCAAAATCGTATACATGTTATTAGAGCCGACCGTGCTAGGTACTACAAAATACTTGTGCTATAGTCAATTTATAAACTAATAAATTTTTTTTGGAACTTAGCTGAACACTTCCATAATTCCGTAAAGAGTAAAGTAAACTTGCACTAGTTTACAGTAGCTATTAGATGTAATATCAGAACGGTCGCGTTGCTCAAAAATATCTGAACATCATGAACTCCAACGCCATGGTAAAAAGGCGTGCTCAGATATTTGTGAGCATCCTGTGGCCTATTTCACCATAATTACAATTGTGAAAATTGTAAAATATCACTGTTACTGACGTCACAGGCCTCCGTAGGCTACGGCTACCGCTTACTGTCGGACGGTCCATGTGCTTGTTTGCCACCATCTTAAAATTATTACTAATAACGTTATTATATCGTTAATAAACTACTTTTTATTTTCCGAAACCCGTGACAATTGTCGCAAGGTTTAGTACAGTTTTCATTAATTCTTGACATGAGGTTCGGCTTATGTCGGAATTTCGCTACAATTGTTGTGATTTTTGTGACAATTGTAATTTTGCTTCGCATAAAAGTATCTATTTACTGCTGATTTATTAAAGTTCCTGCACTAATTTTTATGCTGGTGGCAAACAAACGCACGGCCCTTCCGATGGTAAGCGGTAACTGTAGCCTATAGACGCTTCCTATTGGAGAAACCGTAAAATTACAATGGTTGGACTTGTCAATGTTGTGAAATTGGGGCCTGGTCGCTCCTAAAAATCTGGAGGCCTACCGCGAACTGCGAAATTCGAAAATTTCGAGGCTTTGTCTCTGTCAATTCAACGAAGGCTGCATTAGAGAGACAGAGACAAGTCCTCGTAATTTACGAATTTCGAAGTTCACGGTAGGGCCGCTGATGCGTGTCACAGTCATAATACTCATAATTATGTTTGCTGCATTTATTGTATAATTACTATTTATTATTAGGTTAGGTTACCTATGAAATTAATTGCAATTTTGTATGGAGAATTTTATGAAAAGTCTATTGTATTTTCCAAACAATGAATTTTGTGTTTTTTTTATATCAAAAGACATAAATAAAACACACAGTACACTGTTGAAAACAAAGAATATATCCAAATTACTCTTTAGATAATAAAATTAGGGATCATCTAAAGTCTATGACCAAAAACGCCAATTTCATCAGGTAAGGAAGTAATGATAATTACCCAAATTATGGCGGGGTGACTACAAGGGTGTTTGCATAATTTAAGTAGTGCATAATTGTGCATAAAACCAGCGTCAACTCA
>JALPQI010021195.1:0-22380 GCA_025490895.1 Thaumatotibia leucotreta
AGAGTTGGGGTGGTGACAAATGTATTCTTACTGCCGTCACCACACGGCAAACAGCCATTAGTGACAAATAAAAGCACTTTATACCTTTCTGAGTATATGTCTGTGTCTCAAGGCTTCTATTGACGGATCTCTGGAATCCAGAAACGTTCATTCACCAAGCTAAAACCTATTTTATTCGAATATCTACTGTAATGGTTCGCAACAAGGTCCAGTTTATTTAAAAGATTGAAACATATTAAAAGCTTGCCAAATTATTATCAAAGATTAACGTCTAGCTGTGTTCTATTCCTTAGTTTACGAATGAAATAAAAACGTTTTATTACCTACCTAAAAAGAAGGACAGAAATTGCGTGTATGTAGCGTGAAATAGTTATTGTAAACCGAATATAAACCTCAGCACTAGGTAATTAGTATAATTACCATGCCACTTTTCATTGCTTTGATATAAAAACAGGGATTTATTTGCATGAGTGTCAATCACTTATTTCTTGTCACTCGTTACTATGGTTACGTTCGTTTAGGTGACCCTAAAACCACAACCTTAAGATCACAGTTTAAAGGAATTAAAATTTACAAATCGTACGTGGGTTCGATCCCCACCTCGGACATTAGGTGATCTTGGTCGTTTTTCTTTGGTATATGACATCTAATATTTATAATTTACAAATCCTAGTTTTTTTTTACTATTACGTTGCTTTTCCATGGTGGGTCACCCACTAAACACTAAACATGTTAGTAGTGCGTGCTGAATAATTTCGTCTAAAGGTGCATTTAGACCAAACGAGAGCAATTTAGAGCATTCGCTCATTCTATCCCCCACTCTTCGAAATCAACGAATTTCGAGGAATCAATTTTTGTGTAACGAACAAATTTCGTAAAGCGGGAGATAGAATGAGCGAATGCTCGTTTGGTCTAAATGCACCCTTACAAACTACCAATTTTTTCCCCTGACGTGACGGAATAACAATAAAAAAAGTGACTGACCGACATGTAATGTACAATGTACACGACGATTGAGTACACGTCGGTCTTTGCTCGCGGGTACTCCATGATGAGGATCCTCTTAAAGGATCAAAACATGGCGATTGTCGAGCAATTATCGACTTAAATTAGCTACGTGAGCAACCTACTAAATATTGAAATATGTTTTCATCACACTTGCTGTCTACGCGCGCCATTGCTTGCATGCATCGCGGGAGTAATAGAAAAGTGAAATTCTCAAGGGAATAAATATATTTCGCCATATAACTTATTTTTTTGTTCGCAAGTGTAATGAAATAGTTATTTGTTATACAAGGGTGCAAAGTTGTATTTTACCCGCGAGTATGAAATTGAAACACGAGCAAGCGAAAGGATTTTATAGTTGAAATAGAGTTCTAAAATAGAATCCTGAGCGCAGCGAGTGTTTTAACTTACGAGAAGTAAAATACATTTGCACCCGTGTGTAACACAAAACTTTTCCCCTCACTATAGCGAGGAAACTCAAAAAAGGTAATTATTTGTTCACATTACAATCATCATCGGGTTAGTGATAATAATTTTCCAAATGCATCATGTATTTAATGCAAGATTTTGTCGCAGTAAACTTACCACGAAAAAGTAAACGCAGCCCGATTTTAACACATTCCTGTAGTTGCACACCAACGCCAATGCATTATTAAATCATTCTCATTCATTATTTTAACAAAATTATAACAGAACACCCTGAAAGTTGTTTAGTTTACTATTTTTATGCGTGTTCGAGTCGGTAAATAAAGATTATAACCTATAATATTCTTTGACAATGTTGACGTTGACATTTTCTGCGTTTTGTGATTGCATCTAGTCATCTTATCATCATTCACTAAAACAATTGTTACTTATGGAATTTTAGGATTTATATGTTACAATCATCATATTATATAAAGGTTTGTATTTTACACTAAATTCTCAAACAAATTATTTAATTATCATTAATATGGAACAATTTCCATGAGCATTTTACGTTTTGTTATTCCAAAACCAAGGTCATTACTTTGCCACACAAGTGAATAATATGCGTTTTTACACGTTCGTATTATTTATTTATTTACCAACAGGTGCCAAGGTTTGCCAACAGGTGTAATACCAAAACATATGAACTTAAATAATAGCACAAACAAAACATGACGCAGTATTCACCCAATTACAGGCAAACACAACTTGCTAACATTACGTGCTTACATTTTGTAGCCTAAGTTACAATTTTAAATATTTTATAGCCAAAACACAGTAATAAAATTTTAAAATTACAATTAAACAGCGACATGTATAATAAACAAGGTAAATTAAATTTAAACAGATGTGACATGCTAATCAATAATTGCAAGTAGGTAGGTAAGTATACAATTTATAATTCTATTTTACAGGTAAATTAAAGGATAAACGAGCACTTTACGAGCTAGTGAGGGGAAAAACATTTTATGCATCACGGTCTGTAAGAGGCATACTAACTCGAGTCATTATAAGCCCTCCACGTAATGCGTCGGGCTTCTAACACTCTCGTACCGTACTTATCCATGCACATTTGCACAATGTACTATTAATGTACTATTAAGTCTCACGTTAGTTATTGTTCTAAAATCACATGTAATGTCTCAGAATTATCGCCATTCTCATTATTTGATAGTCATTGTTTTCCGAGTCAAAGTTTGGTATAAAAGGATAGGTAGGTAATCAAAATGAAGAAGGTTACGGTAGTCGTATAAAATGGTTCATTTTCACATTCTTGGTATGGAATGCGAACTCCAATCAAGGTCCTTACCATAAGCTTGAAGAAACGTTAACATTTGCGTAATTTATTCTTCTTAGTATGTATTATCTGTAAATGTATTGTTTTATATTTGAATAAATAATATCCTAATTTATTATGTTCATCGCTCTACTTGAAATTAGTCATTCTTTTTTCGTACTGACAGCAAACCCAATTGCAACTGTTCTGTAAGATTGACCCAAAAGGGTGTTCAAGGGGTTTGCTTCAGTATTTTGACGCAAGTCATTCATTCATACACATTTTTTTTGCAATTAGTACTTCATTTAGATGTGTGTGTAATCATTCACCTCAACTCTCGTGCCGATACCTATACCCGATGTTTACCCAATGTTATACTTCGTAAATTGTATAAGGTACCGTGCCTCCTTCAAATGACAAAGTAGCACAATTGTAAAGAATATAAACTTCGGCAAAAATTATACCACCAAAATTAGGCGGTTGAAACGCATATATATTCACTCAGTACTTGTTGAGGACTTCACATACACCCTTAAATTTCTTCGCATGTATGCGGACTTCCTCACGATGTTTATGGGTTATATTTTACCAGACATTTTCAGCTATGCTATTCTCTTATTCACACATTCGACGCTGCGTTCATCAACGAGCTCGACGACGAGACAGCCTTCACTTCGACGTCGAGCGCAGCGCTGCGAAAAACGGTATTCACTAACGTGGAACAGCTCGTCGTCGAACTGTAGGCGGTAGCTCTCGACGCAGTGTAGTTCTAGCTCACGCCGCATTCGTCGCCGAGCGCTAATAATAATTTTTCACATAAAAAAATAAAAAAAGCTAAATTAAGCTTTTGGGTTCATACCCCAAATATAAAGGAAATCCTTTTTTTTTAAATAAGTGCATTAGTGAATACCATTTTTAGGCTCGACGCTGTCGCAGCGCTGACACAGTGCTGATAGCAAGGCGGTTTCCTTAGTGAATAACACTGCCGGCTCTTATTTAATGGTAAGGACTCCGTTCTCCGTCTATTAAAAAGAAAAAGATCCCGACGTTAACATGGAGGAAGCATTACCTCCGTATTTTTCCGATTCCAGTCATGATTTAATTACGCGTCAGTGCACGATCCTAGATTTATTCAAACTAATGAATAAGGATTTTTAATTAAATTCTGATCAGCGTTTCTTTCGATTGTGGTGAATTTCTGCAGTTCGCTCGTATTTGTTCCAAGCATTCGAAGTTATTTAAGGCTATCTGTGATGAGCTTTCAGATTTCTTTGCTATTAAGTAATATAAATGAGTTTTCAGTACAGGTGGTGCTATCTTACGCGCTATTGCGAGAACTGGTTAATTCTTTAACAGGGCGAAACTTCAAAGGGCTATATTGGGCTCCTCCTTTTTTTTGAAGTCGGTTAAAAACGTCGTGCGATACACGTGCGAAAAGGAAATTCGTAACTGGTGTCGGCTTAAAACACCATCAATGGGAGAATTTATAGCCCCTTGTTTCGAACTTCTCTTTTTTCGTACTTGTATCGTAATGTTCTATTTTATGATTGTCGTTCGCTATTTGTTTTTAATTTATTTTTATTACATTCATTCGGTGATGCCATTTTCACTGTTGTGGTACACGCAACAAGGGCTTTTCTTACATTTAGATGAGCTATTTTGACTTAAACATATTCAGGACATTATTTTCTTTATGAATAAGTAATATTTTAAGAGTAATTTTCGATTAAAAACGTGAAGAACCCGCGTGAAATATAATTTTAGTATGAATGAGTCTCACGAGAGTTCAGTGTTGTTTTTATACAAGTAATGCTAGTTTCCGCATGCCCAGCGTGGTGTTAGTAGGAGAGGCCTACGTCCAGCAATGGACTGAGATAGGCTGATAATGTAATGCTAGTTTTAGAATTATATTTATTTATTTTTATTTTAATACGTAATGCTAGGTATAATTACCAGTACCTATACCAAAACCAATAATTAGGTACAATTTTTACAGTTGGTAGGTAGATTGGTACGTCCAAAAATGATGCAAACATGCGGAACTCTGAATGCATTAAAACATTAAACTCATTGCCGGCACAAGCCGATAATTACGAGTATATTGACTTATGAAATGATTGCATCCACTCAATCAGAATATACAGCATACTCGTGCCATACTGCATTATGTTTATCCGTGGACCATTCGTCAGCCTCCGTAGCCTAACTAGTAGTGACCCTGCCTACGAAGTTGGAGGTTTCGGGTTCAAATCCCGGCCAGGGCCTTATTTACATATGTATTTATTTCACAAATATTTGTTCCTTGGTCATGGCTGTCTATGTATATGAAGGGTCCATGGAAAAAAACATGTCCAGTGCTTAAAAAAATCAGGGCAAATTCTGTTAAAAGTAAGGTGGTTTTTCCTTCTGTAATTTGAATTGACTAGAGTTCTTTCCGTGGACCCTTCATATAAGTATCTATATGTATCTATCTATTTTATATGTCGTCGCCTACTACCTACATCACAAGCCTTAATTGAACTTACCGTGGTACTAGGTCGATTTGTGTAAGATGTCCTTAGATATTTATTTTACCTGTCTCGCTCGCTCTTTTTGCATACCTATATGAGGCGAGCAAAACAGGTATAGAACCGACGATTTTTCAAACAGTTCACGGAATTATCACTTGCATTCCGATAGATGTACGAAGTTTTACATTACACATGGATGTCTAATAGCCAGCGATTGGTTGAATTTAATCTTTCGTGAGACATAATAACTATAAATATAATTAAACGGGACGCGGTCGCTCCGGGACATTCGTGCTGCAAAAATTGTCAATCGCGATTCAGCGTGACAATGCCGCGAGCGTGATGGACACTTTTGCGCCAGGGATGACACGGGGCGGGTTATTTGACTAGAACTTTAGGTACCTATGTATTGTTTGTGACTTAAAATGTATGTTCATTGTAATAATTAATCTAACATCTACAGTAATAAATTAAACGATGAAACTCACGTGTATTTAGTCACTACGCGCGACATGTTTCAGTCAGAGAGCCTAGGTCTCCATTATCATGAGCCCGCGGTCACGCCTCGCAACTCGCGAGTCACAGTATGTACCGCGCTTGCGCGTCAGCTGGCATCAACGCGGGTTAAGTTAGCAAACGTTTATGATTAAGGGGGTAAGTAGGTAACTATGTACCTACCTAGACAGTAAGTAGAACTAGGTTAGCGGGACATAGCAATGCATGTTTTACAGTCGACTCTTAAATCACCCTGATTATTTTACCTATTGGTCACATTGGTCACAATATTGTGCAGCATCATAGCAAAATAAAAGTCGTCAATATTATAAAGCTTGTTTATTTAACGTCATGTTTTGCAAAATAGACAAATATACATTTGAAATCGTCATTTACTTAAAATTCCGCATCAACATTCAACAATAATACATTACATAGTACACCCTCGCTAATTCACCAAATTATACGTCGGGATGTTATTCTCAAAGCATTCGATATCAAACTCGCTTCAAAACAACCAGTGTTAGTAATATAACGTTAGCTTTCGACATGTAGATAAATTGGGGCTAAAGCTCTGATGTGTCAAAAGAATACTGAGGTAACAGTTATTTTATAGTAGGTTTCTGATTCAATCGTGAAATTTTGATTGGTAAGGTATTATAACTCTTATTTTTTCTTCTGATGATTAGATCTACTACAAATTTAGAGTCAGGATAGCTTTCTGTTCATGATTATAGGGACAAAAAAGAAATAAACAATGAACACGGAAATATAGTATTTCTTACACTAGCTGTGAAATTGAGTTACACTAGTTGTTATTATTTAGAGCAGTGTACTGTTATACATTACCGAATTTTATATTATTAGCCAGCGCAACAAGGAAATAACTTTATAGATTTATTGACTAAAATACATCTATTACTTGAACACACCTATTACACATATTATTTTGGAAAATGTCCCTTGTTTCCATCATCATCTCCACTAGCGTCGTGGAGGGACGAAATGCGTGCAAATTATCAGCCAAGCAAAGCAATATTTCGGTCAAGTGATAACAATCGAATTCCGCAAAGTTTAGACTAATTCTATCAATTACTTAAAATACCGCTATTCTATTATCACACTAACCTGGTTTTCGTCGGTTTACTTCAGTCGATAAGTTAATTAAACTTCGAGAATAACACCCCTCCGAAGCGAGCTCAAGTTACACCATTAGCCTAAAGGATACAAAATAAACGTAACTGTCTTACAAGATAGTCGTAATTGTAACTGTTTTACAAGATTAGGGTGATTCGGAAACAAAATACGCGAATACTGTTACAAGTCTAATTATTGTCGTGGGTTAATTTTGAAGTTTGCTCCGCCGACGGCTAAGATGAAATAGGGGGCAGGTTGTACCAAACAAATGGTTATACATTTTAAGAGCATGGAGTGGAGTATAAAAATAACCTAGTGATATAAACGAAAATTACGTTTTATCTTCCTAAGGACGAGAGAAATATTCAAAATTTGTCATAGAATTTTTTATCTAATCGGCAAGAAATAAAGTTGATTTCAGTTTTTCCGAGAATGTTAATGGTGAAAATCAATGAAAGTATGTTCTAAGTGAATAAAATTTGTTTTTAATAAATATTACTTTGAATGTCATTTTCACTTTTAAAGACACCTAATTCGCGTCAGATTAAAAAAGCTTGATTACTGTCAGGTTCGTAAGGGCAGTTGAGTACGATACATTTAGGAATTTAAAATTTATCGGCGTTTTTATATTGAAAAATCGCTTATATAACCGAATAGGCCCCCTTGCGTCGCTCATTTGCTAAGCAATTTGTGAAGTAAAAGAGTCATGTACAAACCCTTATCTCTTATCTTGCGCTAGATTGAATTTTAATTTCGTATTACGTATTCTTGTTCCGTCGTCTTTACAGTCTTATATAACAAACACAATAATTATGAAAATAAGTCAATGTGGGTAAGACCGTATATCGATTAATATCGACGGACTTTCCAGTGTACTACCCACAAAACTTTACAAGCGTAGAATTATGCAAAATTGTAGTATTTCCCATACAAAAAGTTGTCGATTTTGTATAATTGTACGCTTGTACTTAATGTTTTGTAGTATTGGCCCCTGGAAAGTCCGTGTATAAGTGATTTCTGACTCTAACTGAGTGAACGCATATGACGGACTTTACCTTAAAATGAAATATTCCGGACTTACCCACACTGACTTGATTAAGAAAGTCCCATTATAGTTAGGATGATGGCACCAGTAATGGACAACGAATCAATGATGTACATTCATACTGATTTTAAAGAAGATAAGAGTTAGTTTTAGGTTCTCAGGAGTAAGATTAAGGTGTCCATCACTGGTGCTTATCAATTAAGTGTCCAACTTTGGTTCCACATCACTCTATATTTTATTTATAAGCCGGTCAGACATTATTTGAAGCATGTTTATAGGTTGTAACGAAAATAATGTTGATTCATATTATGGTCACCTACATAATTATATTATTATTGACACCTTTCCTTTTTGTGATCGTATACGATAAGCGATAAGTCATAAATGTATGAGAACGAAAAGTCACGTGAGACTTTCTATAGTAATTATGGTCACGTGACTTATCGCTTATCGTATACGATTGGAGAATGGCATCTTGGTCAAGCCTGCTGTATTCAAATTTAAATCTTCTTCCCCTAATAATAAGTTTCAAAGTGTACACTTATAGGCGTGATTGTATGAACATAAAGGAGTGATTATTGTGATACCATCAGGAAAAATAGATTTTGTTAACTCCGAGATTTTTTTCTTTTATTTTTATTCTGATCAGAATACAATACAGAATTATTTGTTACATCCTGTATATCAGGGACGTTTCTTACAATTTTAAAGGATTTCCTTACATTAATATTACGGAAATGAGATATTCAATAACATTCAAAACTTAAATATTAAACTAATATAAATAAATTAACTTACTTAAAATAGTTTATAACATTTATAATTACTATTTATGACTAGCCCTCGTACAGGAAAGGAAATGCACCATGATTTTGTCTATTTTCATGATTATGGCACTATACATTTTTGTGAAATAAAAACTTCAGTAGCTGTTTAGTGGTCTCCCATTAGCAAACACACTGAAAACGTATAAAATAAAGCAAACCTGGGAGGCTTGGCTGGACCTCAAAGCTTGTGGAAATAATAGTTATTATTTAGCGGCATTTAAAATTTGCAAAATGTACATTTCATTTCATGTCAAAATTAAATGAAAATAGGCATCAATTTGTATACATCGAAAGCTATTATACATCGGGAAAAACAATCTGGATAAAACTATTCCATTGAGTTTCATAATAATCATAATGCGATACTAACAAGAAATGAAACTTATAACCATTAACGTTTTGGTCTCCACTACCATTACGAACGATATAAAAATATCCAATTCTCTTACACTAGCTATTAACAACCATCGCTACAATAAGCGGTTTAAATAAACGGTAACTTTAAATGGACATTTTCTGCTTTGTACAACCCTAAATATACATTTTTACAAGAGAATCGGAAAAACATTTCTCCGAGCGTTTCAACCATCATCACACGAATCCCGTGAGAGATGCAAGAACTTTTGGATATATTGATAGTAAAACCATACAACTATAGTCCACTACTACAACTATGGTCCACAAGTTCAACTCGTAATTAAGCATCAATGGAAATATTTTATTTTGGTTTTATCTAAGTTTTTTAATTATTAATGAGGAGACTTCGTGTAAGAACTGCGTCAATAATATAATAATTATACTAAATCGAAGATATTTGACTTACTTTTGAACCATAGTTGGGTAGTTTTACGGTACACGTAGTTGACAACTACCAAGATATCCAAAAAATGTATGAGATACCCACGGAAATCGGGTAACGTTGCCACCGAAGTCATGGCGGTTGAAACGATCGGAGAAATGCCCAATAGCAAATTAATGTTTAGCGCTATCACAGAAAATGAAAGAAGAAGTTTACGCGTCCTTCATTATTCAAAATGGAAGCCATTTTACATTATTAAATACGACATCGTGTTTTATGAAATGTCTGATGATATAAGCGCAAGCTATACCGGATGTGCAATTATGCAGCACGCACCAAAATTGTACATTACGACACAAGTGCGAAAAACATGAAAATCGAAACGAGTGGCGATGTTTTAAAACACGACCGATAGGGAGTGTTTTAAATCGACACGAGTTACGAATTTCGTTTTTGCACGTATCTCGTACCACGTTTTTTAGTGTAGATGGCCCTCCGAAGTTTTGGACCTGACGTAAAATGACACACTTCTCGCACTCTAGTCACGTGTGTCAGTGTGATATGCCCTTTAAGGGCTTAGTGTCACTCTCTTGTATTACGAAGTTGGCGATATAGTTTGTATGACTAACTTTCGTAACACAATAGAAACAATTTTTTTTTCATTAAGCACTTAATTATGTACCTACAATATTTGTGAAGTCCCAAATCATCTTTAAATTCCAATCACTGACATCATCATCCCTATTTACGCTTCATAAAACATTGATCAATCATTTCGATGTCGTGTCAAATAACGTAAAGGACTCTACACATACAATATACGGCATCCAAATCGCTTCTAATAGTTTGAACTTCGGTCTAATATTGTTTGACACATCCTTGACATAGATGGCGCTGCCCGCGCTAATTGGATGTCAATGAGTTGAACGGAACAAAGGTACGATATACCTACATATCCCCGCTATATGTGTACTTACACAACATCGTATCTGCAATACTCACTTGATGGCAATTACACCCTTATTTAGAGTGAAAAAAAGGTGAAATTTCTATGAATTTATTGATGTACCTCCTAATGCGTCTATACGCGAAGTTAATAGGAGAGGCCTACGTCCAGCAGTGGACTATCATAGGCTGATGATGTGTGATGTGTGTGTGTAAGCTTTTAATTGGTTTGATCACAGAGTGCTAACGAAACATAGAGAGCTCAAATCATAACCAATTCGACTCATTAGATAATCAAATTTAATTATGTGGTACGGTAATACAGACTGACAATAACTTGTTTCAAAACTTAAAACTTCAGGAGGCACTATTTATTAATAATGGTTCTCGCTTTGAAAGAAGTATTGATACATTTTTAATAACGTCTGACTAAAACCATCCACGGGTATCCTTTTCCCAGCATTTCATTTTGTCGAATGTCACTGATTAGCAAATTCATTATTTACCAACTTTTATTTGGCCAAATCTTCCTTTTCTAAATAGATTAGGTTTGATTTTATGTGATAATATGCGAAAAATAAGTCTAAAATCATTATAAATAGATACGACTCCATAATTTACACGAGTTCAGTGTTCTACGGTATCTAATCATTGATTTGATATTTCTCTATGGTTTCATCAGATAGATGTTCCTGTTTAAGGGTGAATCAACTGTTTTCTGTCTGTTATTGCCATGGTTACGGTCGCCTGCGTCACACTGGTTTTATACATGCAAATAGTGTATGTCTGTAGATGGCCCATTAAGAAAAGGGCTTAGTAACACCAGAAAAATATGTATGTTTGCCTAATTTAAGTAGCATAATTTTGCATAAAACCAGCGTGACTCAGGCGACCGTAACCATGGCAATAACAGACAGAAAAAAGTTGATTCACCCTTAAGTAAGATATGTACCTATCTCTAAAACAATTAGGCACATTAATAAAGTACAGTGTTTTTTCATAAATTTAAGAAAAGTGAAATATTCGTGTTATTTTATTTGTAAACTTAAATTTCAGAGGAAAGAATTAAGATTCAAATTTTGCCGTCCGTTTTCTTATTGGGTTTACTTAAAGAATTTAGCCAAGCATTTGCTGTTCTTTATTCTAGAAAACATTTTCTTGCCAGACACAGTAATGCAACTAACGAATTAAATTTAATACTACTATAATAATTTTGGTAGCAGCCAAAGTAGTACGGTCAAATCGTACATAATTTTACCCTAAACTCGCAAATCAAGTAGTATCGCTGCATTTTTGGTATGTTGTTTAGACACCACAGGGCAGTATAAAACCACATTTTGCAAGCAAAAAAAGTTGTGCTAGTTACGTAGTATACGTGAAAAACTACGAAATTTACGGTCATTTTTCAGTTTCTGACTTTTATTAAAAAAAACCTTACGTTTTTTGACATTATGTGTTAGGAAGCGTTTAAAGATTAATAAATTTCCAACAAGTTGAGCTAACATGTATTACCGTAGGTCATGCTTGCAAAATGTGGTTTTATAGTACCCTATGGTGTCTAAACAACATGCCAAAAATGCAGCTATACTGCATGCTTTGCGAGTTTAATGTAAAGTTGGACCGTACTAAAGGATAATATTTATGTTTATTGTAATGTAGTTCAAACCATAGAAGCGATGTTATACAATAATACTGTTACTATTATCAGTCTCAAGCACAGCCGATTTACAATACGACCAGCTTATTAACGAACGATTTCCAACACTTTTGCATTTAGTATACTTTGATCTATTTTGCCTTTTTTCGTAGCATCTTCAGCATTTTATTCATTAAGATAATTAAACCTTTTTTCATTTAGGAACGTAAATTCCTCTCGAATATATTTAATTTTGTGTGCAGTCGACTTCAAAAATATCATTGCTGTGTATGTGCCAAAAATATGTTTACACGATTTTATTGCCTTAACATTAAGGTTGTGTATATAAGTATATCTTTGGCACATAAATCGCGTTGACATCTTTGAAGTGGACTGTATACCTTTTCATTACATTCCATTTAGTCATACTTTAAAACAGTTACAAAAATTTTGGAAATCGTCCGATCGTCACTTTTTGCTGCAAACAGCCACGGATATTATTTCAACCACTCGACAAAGCTATCGATTCGCGTTCCAACCGTACTGTCGTGGTTTTTACAGCTCCAATTATCATCCGGTCCAGTTTTTATATCACTATAGTGCAGGCGAAATTGCATTGATATCGCAAATATGTTTGCAAATCGCTGTACAGTGCGAAATTTAACCCTTAAACGCATACTACATCCAAAAGGTTTTTCGTACCTACAATTGAAGTGGCAAAAGCTATAGGTATTGAGACTAATATCAATTTCGATTGGCATATGGACTGAGTGTCGTGTATTTTTATTGTACACTCAAGCAATCGGCCTTGCCATTCAGAAACCATATCAAATTAACGTTGTCAATCAGATTGTAAGACATTTCAAACTAGTTTTGATTTTGACATGGTTATAGATTGGCCTAAGATTCCAATTGGTTGAATGTACATTAGACAATGTAGAAGCAAAACCTTGAATACTATATGCGTTAAAGGGTTCTGCAAAATCCCTGGCAATATTTCCGCACCAACTGTGAGACTTCAACCGCAGAGCTTTCAACCAGGCATCCAATCATTGGACAATTTGATACCTATAACAGAATATTCGCCGGGTAGACCTTTCCAGGTAGGTTCAGCAGAAATGCACTTACACAAAGTCTCTTCTCCCAGAACCGATACTGCACTTAGCACTGACCACTGACACTTCTGAACCGTCTTTTCTTCGTCTGCAGAATTGGCAGAATTTCGATAACTGTGGAAGAAAAGTGTGTGTTAAAAATGAACCACAACAGCTAACATAAAAAAAGACAAATAAAAGCAGGCTAATTTTGGAGTCGTGATCTAAAATGACGAAAAGTGATGTAAGATGTATTCGGGTAATTGCAAATGTCAAGATACGTTGGATAATTCCGAAAGGTGACACTTAAGATGATGTAATTACGAGTGATAATTCTGTGATTTTCGGAATGACACTATTTTCGGAATTACCTCAAGGCATTTTACAAGTATCAAGTAATTATAAGGCGATCTTAATTAATGAAATGACGATCGACATGAGAGACGGGAAAAAACCTGGTTATAATACCAAAGATGGCGGGCTTGTGAGGTTTTTCGAAGAAAATTATTATTTTATTGTTGGCCCAAGGCCCAAAGGAAAGTTTGTTGAGCATTCATGACCATCTTCATGACTTTTTCTTATTCGGGATACGGGACCGTAAAATAACCCAATATACTTAGTAAAGTGTTATTTTTATCACAAAACAATCTACATCCAAATATCTTAATTTAAATATACAAATAAATATTTCCGGTTTTATCAATAACCAGGTTTTACGCAAACCTGTACTTATCCAGTTGGCATTCAAGTATCTAAACAACTTTAAGTGGTAAGTACATAGTTATGTTACGCTATAAAATTACTATATTATCGATAAGGAACTGTCAATTTTATTTCTTTAGCTGTGAATCCAGTTTCATTATAGACATTTAATATTGCTGTCTATGCGATAAAACTTTAATAGAGCTATTAGCTCTATTACGCTGCTACTTGTTTCGCTCCTATAAGTATCATTTTATATTAGCGTTCGCCGTACAGTAATAAAATCTATGAATAGGATAAAATTATATCTCAGAAATAAAGGATACCTAGAACTAAGTATGGTGCTATGTTTTAATCCATACACGAAGATGTCATCACCACATTTTACAACTACTAATTCAAAGACGTAATTGCAAGACGAATGTTTCTAAGAAAAGCTAATTACTTGAAGTGCGATAAGCAATTATAAACAAGAGAGGCACAATTTGCGTTCTTATGTCATATTTCTGTTTGAATTCATCAAACTAATTTGTGTTTGCTGTCGTTTAGCCTTGAGTTATTATTTTCAAAATGAAAATTAAGTATTAATAATGTGGGAAATTGAGTCCTATGTCCTCCAGCAGTGGAGTGATAACATTCAGGTCCATAATATTTGAACATCAGAAAATCAATAACATTATTCTCTGTTATTCCTTACAAGCGCTGATGTGATTGAACAACGACCACATGGAGATGGAGATTCCAACGAAATGTCACGTGACCGTTTGCATACATCATGGTCACGTGACTTTTCATTCGAATTGTCATTTTAATATATTGTATATGATTGCAGAATAGTGTCTTGGCAAAGCCTGCTGCTACATTTGATTGCTTTCTAAGAAGTTGCGCTATTATGGGCTTACCTAAAGATTAGAATGCTAAGTATACAAGTCTTATTTTGCTTGCGGGTTAGCACCCCGCTAATATTACAGCCATCCCAGCTCCTCTGCGAATCTAAGCAGAGCCTTGTGATCGCTTGTTTGATCGTTTACCCTGTATGTTTCTCCTGTTTACGGTCCAGGAAAATGTTTGGCTGTCTCCTTCACTCACAGCATTCTCTGCACAGGAGGCTATCGATTATTTTCCAGGACCTATAAAATCAATTACCTTCACATAAGACCGCACTGGTTGCTGCAGCACGAACATGCAGAATATCACGACGCCCTGAAGAGCGTTGATGAGGTCGAACACCGACCACACGGAGACGGAGCTCGAACCAGCCCCCGCGGCCCAAGAGATCACCTCCAGCACCCAGGATAGACCCATGATGCCGGAGAGCATGCAGGATGTCCGGAAACTGCAACAAAACGAACAGTAAAACAAGAATTTGTTAACTGGAATCAGCTAGAAGAAAATTGCATTTGAAGGGTCTATAAAAAAACATGTGCAGTGCTTAAAAAATCATAGCAAATTCACACCTTATTCTGTTAAAAGTAAAGTGGTTTTTCTTTCTGTAATTTTAATTGACTAAATATGTTCTTTCAGTGGACCCTTCATTTATTCTGAGACCAACAATTCTTGACATGAGAGACATAAGGTCGATTATGTAAGTGTAAGATATATCTGAAGTCAACAGACTGAAGACAATATAAGTTGTGTCGGAATCATAAAGTTACACTTACAAGTCAGAGGAATAAAATTGCTAGGTTCTATCTTATGCCTTTCACGTCAAGAAATCTTTGGGCATTTCTCCGAGTGTTTCAACAGCCGTGACTTCGGTGGCAAAGCACACTCGTAGACGTGGTTGACTACTACCAAGATATTCAAAAAATTAGATACCTACCTACGTAAATCGGGTAACAATGTTGCCATCGAAGTAACGGCAGTTAAAACGCTTAAAGAAATGCCCCTTTATACTTTTTAACAGCTGTGTATGTCCACAAGTTCATCATAGGCTCTTTCCGCGATCAGCCCTTAGTTCCTTCCTAGAGACATCCAGTTCAACAGATTAAAAATTATACCCCTTGTTCATTAACGTCTGCTAAATCATCAAGCCGCTAGGAAATGTGTCCCTTTCGTTCTCATCAGTCTATACGTCCGAAAGGGACAAACAAAACAAAGTTAAGAGGCGTTTATGAATAAGGGGGTATAATTCCCTGACTGGCTGACTTACATTTTCTTATACTATTTCAACCACTGCCTCCTCCTTGTGCGTCCGACGTAGATCGACCAGGTTGGTATGCATATTGGTGGCAGTTTTGTCAGCCATTTACACTTACGTAATACATTTTTTTTACATAATAATCTCTCGAATACCTTTGATACTGCGGTAGTCACTGAGAGATCGCTCTTGCACAAAATGGGTTATCCTAAAAACTTTTCTCAAAAGCACCCTGTTACCCATTATACTGAATTTCTGCTAATTTCGAATTTACACTTCCTTTTACTCTTTTATTCGCTATGGTTAGGGCTTCCAATACCGGGATCCCTATATTGTCCATACAAAAATACCGGCATTGGAAGCCTTATCCCTTGGTGATACTGCAATAGTCCCTGAAGGATCACTCTTGCACAAAATGGGTTATCCTAAAAACTTTTCTCAAAAGCCAGTTACCCACAATTCTTTCTAAGGCACTTACATTTTCTTATACTTTTTTAACCGCTGCGTGAAGCTGCCAGTGTCCCTGGTCGGCGACCGCTCCTGCACCGGCAGAGGCTGCCCCAGCACCGTGCCCAGCCGCACCCAGTCGTCTGTCGTGCTGAAGTCTGAATGCGCCATGTCTAGAGCTAGAGGAAAAACAAGTTGTGGTCAAAAATTTCAATTTCAGTACAGATGGAGCTTTTTTACGCGCTAGTACGAGAATTATTGAAATCTTTGGAGTGCCATAATATGTACTGATAAACGTCGAACGATACACGTGCGAAAAAGAAGTTTGTGTCGATTTAAATTTATCTCCACTCGTTTCTAACTAATTTTTTTTCGCACTTGTATCGTATTTTAGGTACTATTTTGATACAAAATATATCGCTAAATAAGCACTTCTTTTTATTTTGTCCATTTTCATAATTTCAATGTATGGGTATACTCGTATTGTGGGTTATTTCTACTGAGAATCATGAGTTCTATCGATCCCAAAACCAAAGTCCTAATATTTCCATTAATTTTCCTGATTTCCTCCTTTGTTACCAACATACAAAGTGTATGGAATATAGTCACAAAATAGGCAAAAAATCCATAGGACATTGTTTTTCCAATTGAGATCGAAATACTAGTAAAATTTCTTATAAGACTAGAATCCGCTTCGGGTAGTCTGCGTCAGCCAGCGAAGGCCCTTAGATACAGCCAGGCAAAAAAGAGTAGAAATTAAAAAGTGGCAACATTGTAGTGTCGTCCCGTTTTCTCACGCATATTGATTTGAAAGGGACGACACTACGATGTTGCTACTTTTTTATTTTCTACTCTTTTTTTGCCAAACTGTAAATGCCGCTTCGATTTTACCGTCGTCTGCCTGGTTTCTTGCAACGACCAAAACAAATGTCTCGCATTTCCAAGCAGGTATAAAATCACCTAATACTGTAAGAAAATATACACTTAGGAAATTATTAACAACAACCTTTAGGAAGTAGTTGTTTTTTGCTATTTAGTTTAACGATTCAAAAGCGCTCGTTGCTGGGCCTACTTGAGTAAAGAATACTTTGACTTTACTTCAACGTCATATTTTCTTGATATTTACTGTAATCGGGTTTTGAACCTATGACCGCTGCTGGCGTTTTACTATTATAGACTACTCAATACTCATGTTCCTATTTACCTCAAGCACCAATGATTATAGGTCCAACTCATTTAAGTAGTCGTTTAGAAGTTGAAACAATTTGCTTTCTAGGTTTATGGAAATGGCTTTGCCGAAAACGATTATGATTATGGCACTGGTCTCACCGCGAGCTACTAAGCTATGAACTATCGGCTATAAACACGAACAAAAAATACGCACTCCAGTGTAAATAAAAGAGACACACGCTCAGCTATCACCGCCGGACGAGTATCAACGCTTCTCTTTTTTTGACACCGGAGTGCGTATCTTTTGTTCGTGTTTATTTATAGCCCATAGTTCATAGCTTAGTAGCTCGCGGTAAGACCAGTGCCTATGAACCTGTACATACCTATACCTAAAATTTGTAGCAATTATATAGTATTCCGCTTGGCGACCGTGATGCATACTATGTTTTTCATCACACTTGCGAACAGAAAAATGAGTTTTAACACAAAATATTATTCAATGACGTACTGATATTTCTATTACTCCTAGGGAATTTCACTTTTCTATTACTCCCGCTACGCATGCAAGCAATGGCGCGCTTAGACAGCAAGTGTGATGAAAAAATCATTACAATAGAGCCACGTCAAACAATAAAAATAATGAAGGTCAACTTTTCCACATTATCGCGTCGAGTAATCATTCTAATATTGACCAAGTAATAAAGCAATAATTTTCACAATTTTACACAGTAAAACCATTAGGGAAATCCTACGGCAAATATTTCTAGAGTTAGTCATCATAAACTGAAAGTAATCTTTCATGTTTGCGTCACGTTTCGTAATGTCTTGTACATGACGTACATAAATAGAAAACCGGCCAAGAGCATGTCGGGCCTTGCTCAGTGTAGGTTTACGTAGTTATTCAAAAACGACTGTGTCGATTTTGTTCGGAGTAGTTTTCTTTTAAAGTATTCTATAAGCCCACTACTCATGATTTTTTTCATATTTTTTGGACCTAAGGATCAAAAGTTAGAGGGGTTTTTTTTTTTTCTGGAGCGATTATTTCCGAAAATATGGACTTGAGAAAAAAACTTTCTTTCAAGACCCTTATTCTTTTTAAGAGACCTATTCAATGATAACCCACACTATGATTTATTTCATATTTTTCGGACCCATAGGTCAAATCGGGGGAGAAGTACATTTTTTAAATTTTGAATCCATATTCTCTTTTAAAGACCCCACACAGTAGGCTTTCAGTAAAATCAAACATCTCCACTTTGCATGCAGGGGAAGTACCCGTAATTTCCTTTATTTATTTCAATTCTACCATGTTGTATACATATTAATAAATTGCTAATTTATAGTAATATGTAGTGTAGTATAGTACTAGCTAGCATTCACTGAGCTATGCCGCGGACAGACGGAATGACATGGCGACACTATAATGGTTCCTAATAGTTACTATGGAACCCTAAAAAGCACATGATAAACCTAGTGACTAGTTTATGCGTATACACAACTACACCCACGAGTTAGTCATACTCGTACACAAACAAAAGTTTTATTTCCTATTCGCATGAAATCAGTAGGCGTGTGCACGTGGGCACGATAATAGTAAATTTTTAAAATACTTTTCGGCTTCTCAACCGTTCCATAGCCTATTAATTTATACCTATCACGTAAAAAGCAAGTTATATTATTATTTTTTTGTATCTCCTTGGGAATCACGGGCTTACAAATCCCGGTTTTTTGATAGGCTTGCGCGGGGATACAGATCCAACACGTAGAGGCCCTTTGGAGATATTTGCAGTGTTGTACACCTGCTGCAACCCATTCACGGGCACATCAATACTCGTAGATATCCGTAAACCGGTCCCAACAGGCGTATAGAGAAGTAATGGAAAAGACTAATGGGCTATGGTGATGGAGGATGGATGGATCAGAAATGGAACTATAGAAAAGAGGTCCGGGCACCTTATTTTTTTTATTATTATTGTGAGCCTATAGTGTCCCACTGCTGGGCAAAGGCCTCCTCCCATTTTTTCCAATCTGATCTATGTCGACCTGCCTCGGGCCATTCTTTCAAAAAGGAGTCCAGCTCATCTCGCTATCGCCGACGAGGTCTGCCGCGTCTCCGATTGGAGCTGTCGGGCTGCCACTCTGTGGCTATCCTAGCCCACAGCTCACTCGGCATCCGATAGACGTGACCAGCCCAGTCCCACTGCAACTTAGCTTGCTTCCAAGTTACATCCACTATTTTAGCCTGAGAGCGCAGCGTAGTGTTCCGGATTTGGCCCTGTAATTTCGCACCTAATATGCTGCGCTCCATAGCTTGCTGGCAAACCCCGAGTTTGAACCTTTGAGATGATATCAACGACTGCTGAAAATGCTCGTACGGTGTTAAAAAAATATCTGAACGCGATCATGCACTCTGAACGCGATCTGTTTGAGAAAAATGAGCCTCATACAATATGACGTAAGTCTATTGGAAAAGTGGCGAGTCTGGCCCTCATATTAATAAGGATTAATCTGTAATTGTGTCAAAAGTTCCTTCTTAAAAATCGGCAACTATAGACTTAAACACATCATTCACGACCAGCAGATTACCGTTATTCATATAATTTTTGATATGTGAAGGTAGTTTATTACAAAGCCGCGCTTATCATACCTATACACGTAATGTAAAGGCCCGGCCACGACATTGGTCTAAGGCGACCGGCTTAGCGAAAACCATACGTGCGAGAGGGAGTTCCCATATCGGCATCCCGCTTCAACTCATGGATTCGCTCGCCGCTGGTTGCCTTAGACCAATGTCGTGGCCGGGCCATAAGGGTTTTCAACAGCGTGTACTCAGGCCACGCGTATACGTTTGCATTTGTTTAACATGGACGCCACGCTTACAGGTACGCGCTCTTAAAACAGGAATATACCAGTGAGTTTTTACGTAAGATATAGGGACGGGGTTATAACTAAGGAATGAAATAGTGATATTCGGCTCAAAATTCTTTACGTTGTCTTAATTTGTGTCCCTAAAAGACGTGACGCAGTGGTGATTTTTGTATGAGATGATGTTTTGTTTTCAATTTCTCATGTATAGATTAAAATCTAACGCAGAAAAGAAATAAAAGTGCACGTTTATATACTGAGTCGAAACAGCCACTAAAAGCGTTACAGAGAGACAACGAAAATAATTTTGACCATTAATCACTCATTCCTTAGTATAGCTCCGTCCTTACAACTTACGTAAGAACTTACATGTGTAATTCCAGCCTCAGGCCTTAGACTTACGCGTAATATCCTTCAGCTTGTCATAGTGTTTGGCGAAGGCACGCGACGTGCACACGAAAATGACGAGGTTACTGCACAAAATGGCCGCCACCGGACCGTAGAAATATGGCAGAGCTGCTTGGTCCGCTGCGAACAAAAACCCAGTTATACCCAAGCCAGTTACAGCCAGTAAACAAGTTATCAGATACATCCAAGAACGGCGCCCAAGTATACAGAAGAACGGTTCTAATTTTTATAAATATTAGATGTCATATACCAAAGAAAAACGACCAAGATCACCTAACGTCCGAGGTGGGGATCGAACCCACGTACTCAGCTGAGTTCTGGGATCCTGTTCGACAAACTCAGCTTAACAACCATCTAAACTAGTGTATCCTTTTCAAAAAATATGAATTTTGTTTGGATTTACCTTCATTTGATCAATTTATCTATCTTTGAATAAACTCAGTGAGGATTTATATAATTTTGATTTAACATATCTGGATTTATCAAGATTTGAAATAGATGACGACGCAAAATTAACGCCGACTGACAGCCATATTGAACAAACTACATTCGCTGATTGGCTTTAACGGACTTGCCTTCATTTGAAATAAGCTGTCATATGGATTTACCTGATTTTGATAAAATATTGTGATTTTAACTTTATTTTTCTTAAAATCTACACGAAATTGTACTTAACCCATGAAATAGAAACAAACACAATTTCTTAAGCTTTTATTATTTACAAAAATCTTACGAAATGTCAGTAATGGATTTACATTTATATAGGTAATTATTCTGACTATATTAGAGACTTCATCTCTAGTTAACGTCCTTATATCTGTATTTATATTAAATCAAATGTATGTTTCGTTTTTAATCATGCATGTTAGCTGTAAGATGTTATAAAACTATTATTGAAAAAAAAAGTCCCGCTGAGTTTCTTGCCAGATTCTTCTCAGGCAGTGGTGTAGGGTTAGAACCGGAAGTAGTTTTTTTTTTCTCTCATTCGCTATTTAGTTTAACGATTCAAAAGCGCTCGTTGCTGGGCCTAATTGAATAAACAATATTTTGACTTTGACTTTGACCCGAGTTTGAAGTTAACCGACTCAATTTTCAAACAATAAATAAATAACGTATTTGTACTTACTTCTAAACCAGCACCCCTTGACCCCAAAATTTGGCTTAAGGTAGGTGCTAGGCACGGCCGGAGACAACTCCATACTGATGGTGACAATGAGAAGGATCACTGGCAGCACCACGGCGTACGCGCAATACCAGCCAAAGCGCCGTCGCATGCTTCGTCTGCTTACAGACGAGTTTAAATATCGCCTGGAACAGACGCCATTTTTAAAGCAGTGTTGGGTAAGTTGATCGCAGCGATAGCAAAAAATCTTTAACAATGATGAGCAAAGACCGGGATGCTTAGCCAAAT
>JALPQI010021196.1:0-18946 GCA_025490895.1 Thaumatotibia leucotreta
TTTTTTGACGTTTGTTTGCACATGAAGTTCTGTAAATGTTCACAGTTAGTATAATGGAGTAAATGTCAAACTTCATTGTTGCCTGTACGGAATAGTGATGTTACTACTGTTGCTGCAATTTACCGATACGTCAATCGAAATAAATAAGTAAACCTTTTTTTATGGAGGTACGAATAATTACTATAATAGTAGGTACGCACATATTTTCTAAAACTTTGTTATGGTTTCGACAGGTCCTCGCGAGCCCGTGTGGCCGGTGAATACGCGGCTTTACAGACTGTGTTGAACTTAACAACCAGATAAATGTCAAAATTGTTATAAAATCACGTAGGTATAATTTTATTTTTCGTAGAATAATAATTCATGTACCACTACGTTATCACCTAGATGTGCTCTGATTTTAATAAATGGTTTTAGTGACTTTATATACTGCATATACGGCATTTCTCTATTTGGCATACCTACATTGCCCTCTGAGCTAGCATGCAAGTTTACCAACGAGGGTTGGGAGTGGATCGCTGCAGGCTGGCAAACTCGCGTCCAAGCTCATGGTCTCAACCACTGCCAGTTCTTCATTGACATTACTACCAAGTGAAACTACCTACGTATATTGTATATCAGACTCCGATACTATTTGACCTGGCATTACATTTGGACACCGATTACCTTCTGCTATTAATTGTTGACCTTGATTTTTAATTTTGACACTGTTTATTCTTCTGATTGGATATAGTTACTATCTCTCGCTAACAGAGGTTGTGGATGCTATGAGTTTCCTCTATAGGTCACGTCCTATCCGTCCTATAAAACATCCTACCTAAATGCGACTTTACGTCATTATGACGTCACCGGCACCAAAGTTTCGCTGCCTCCTAATGATTCTAAATAAGATTACCAAACACTTTTTTAGTTCGGATTACCTAACACTTTTTAATTTTTTTTTTTAATGGTAAGTACCAGATCTAACGCCCTTTCGCACTTGACTGAAAATTTTACGACGGTAAAATCGAGCGTTTCACAACACTATTGTGAGCTGTCAAAAACGACTTCTTACGATGCCTCTACTTTAGGTACTTATAGCTACGCTAAGTGCATAATACTTTGTCATTTATTTTTTACGGAAATGGCCAAAATCATATTGCTGTCATGTCGCTGTTGCTTCAGTATTCATTGCACTGAAGTAAATTGTGATAGAGAGATAAAATTATTTTGTTTCATGAAAAAACGATGGCAAAAAATTATGCACTATATTTATTTTGAACTTTTGTTTCGACAGAACCTTCCCGTAGAAAAACATGAACATTCTGGTGTTAGATACTTGACAGAAACAATCTGCGAGTGCCTTGAAAATGAAATAGCAATTACTTGTGTTGTATTTGCTCGTAGTCAAAATTAGGCTCTTCCATTCTAAAATCGTTTAAATCGTAATAGTCTGCTATTAAAACGTCATTACATAAAAATCTACACAGCGTCGTTAAAACTATTAAAATTAAATGCATAGTACTTAAATAGTCAATTATTTCAGTAACAGTATAGAGTAACATATCATAGAGAGCTCAGTCATACATGACTCACAATCTCAGTAATTATGGTAAACTCATAACGTGACAAAAAGTAATCGTTACTTACCTACTACAGTACTAAGAATCAATACATTATCTGTATAATAATTAAATACACAAATAAGCCCTCGCCGGGATTTGAACACGGAACCTCCAGCTTCGCAGGCAGTGTCACAAGCAACTAGGCTACAGTGGCTGACTAACTATACATATATCTGTTCTATCTTTCCACCCATAACACTTTCTAGATAGTCTTATTACCAAAGTCAACTCGCGCATGACTTGAGCACTCTATTAGTTATTTATTACTCTATGCTAACAGACGTCTCTAATAACAGATTTCAACAATCACAACTTACCATACAAAGCTTAGGCGCCCCGCATACGAAAACAGTAATCACACAACTCATAAATTTTGAAGACGACTAACTACAGGTTACATCATAATTACCTGGCTCTCCGTCGCTCGAATTACTTCGCTGGTATGTGGGAGAGGGATGGCGGCGATTGTTTGACGATGAGGAAGATTTATGCTTTCATTTGTAAATAATGAAGGCGCCACTCATTGTAATGGGAGGGCATTGAGGACGACCTAGCCGCGCCCTGGCGCTAGGGCTGCCACTAGATTGTTTATTGAATAATCGTTGAAATGGGGCCCGTTTCTCGAAAGCTTGTAACTTGTAATACAAGCAGAAGTCCTTGGGCCCGTTTCTCGAAAGCTTGTAACTTGTAATACAAGCGGAAGTCCTTGGGCCCGTTTCTCGAAAGCTTGTAACTTGTAATACAAGCAGAAGTCCTTGGGCCCGTTTCTCGAAAGCTTGTAACTTGTAATACAAGCAGAAGTCCTTGGGCCCGTTTCTCGAAAGCTTGTAACTTGTAATACAAGCAGAAGTCCTTGGGCCCGTTTCTCGAAAGCTTTGTAACTTGTAATACAAGTGGAAGTATCTTTTTATCGTCATTAATAAGATAAGGACTTCCGCTTGTTTTGATAAACAGGCCCCTTATCTTATTAATGATGTTAAAAAGAGACTTCATCTTATATTGATTTAAACTTTCACGATTATCACTCATATTTTAAAGACAAACGGGTCTTAATCGCGTAAACTTAACGTTTAATTATATCCTGACGTTTCGGGCATGACGTTACACCCGTGGTCGCAGGCAGACTCTGCCAGAGACTCTGGAAATTCAATTAAACGTTAAGTTTACGCGATTAAGACCCGTTTGTCTTTAAAATATGAGACTTCATCTTGTATTACAAGTTACAAGATTTTGAGAAACGGGCCTCTGGTGTCAATATAAGTCCTTCCTATAGCTATGTAGAATGTATGTATGTCATCAGCATCATCATCATTAGCCTATGATAGTCGACAGCTGCACATAGGCCTCTCCTATTAACTATGCGTATAGAAGCTTTAAGAGGTAAATTCCCATAATCGCACGCTGGGCAAGCGGATAGGCGATCGCAGTAATGTGTCCACTATGATGACGCTGCTGCCCATCATCAATCTTTTATGAAATAATGGTCAGTGACACATCAATCTCTTAGTCGACACTTACGACACCCGCAGGAGGAGTTGGGATTGTGACAAATGTATTCTTACTGCCGTCACCACACGGCTAATACGGCTATACGGTATGTATTGAGAGTATAATGGTAGGGGCCTATGATGCCTAAAATATACGAACGTAAGTTTCAGTTTTCATTTCATTTCATTACCTACATAGGGTGTACGATAAGTGATAAGTAATACCTAAATGTAAAAGTGCATTCAAACCAAAAGAGCATTCGCTGTTCTATCCCCCGTTTTACGAAATCAACCAATCACGTTTTGTATAACGATCGAATTTCGTAGAGTGGGGGTTTAAAATAGCGAATGTTCGTTTGGTCTGAATGCACCTTATGAGAATGACAGATTAGAACGAAAAGTCACGTGACTTATCGTATACGATTGCAGAAGGGTATCTTGGCTAAGCCTACACTGCCTACAGGTCCTCTAAACTGGATGATCACCATTATTCGGAAAAGTAAAAAAATACTTACTTTTATTTCATACATGATTATAGGTAGTACAAAACTTTCATAGTTCCTTGCTATCGCAAATTATCTCAGACATTCCCAATATATTTTTTTTAGTATTGCCTAATACTAAACTAGCTATGTAAGACCCGCCACCCTAATTTCATCACACTTGCTGTCTACGCGCGCCATTGCTTGCGTGCGTAGCGGGAGTAGTAGAAAAGTGAAATTCCCTAGGCAGTAATAGAAATTTCAGTACGTCATTTTATAATATTATGTCTTAAAACTTTTTTTCGGCAAGTGTGATGCTGATGAAAAACATTGAATGCATCACGGTCGGTAAGCGGAATATTAACTCGAGTCATAAAAGCCCGTCGGGCTTCTAACACTCTCGTTAGTAATTCCGTACTTACCTCCCTTGATGCACATATTGTACTATATTGTACTATATTCAATTCATTTTCAAATCTAGTTTTTTTTACTATCCAAATCTAGTTGACAACCCTAGATCTAGGCCAATTACTTAAGTGCGCGGATCCAACGTACACCTGCCATTGTTTCACTTAATTCTGCGCCGAGTTTGCAGCCAGCCTTATCCTAGCCATTTAGGCAGACGACACACTGACGCCACTTACCTACTTTACCGGAGTTTGCTTAAAACAGAAGCAATAAATTTATCTGGAGGTCGTCTTCAAAATATCCAACATTTTTTTCATCTTTGAATAGTACATTACGACACAAGTGCGAAAAACAGGAATTTCATGTTTTTCGCACTTGTGTCGTAATGTACTATTTTGTGTTAATTATATCTATTAAGTTGTCACATTGTGATATCTGCTGCTGGTAAATATGACTGTGATGTTTGTATGGTGACAAAACAATACAGATAAGTGTACACGAAAAAAATATTACGCCAAATTGATAACCTCTTCCTTCCAAGTAGGTTAAAATACGATTTAATTTGTATGAAAAAAAAACTAATGAAAGATATTTTTTTTTGATAACACTGGTTACGGGTCAATATTTTTGGTATAATTTATTGCTATTGAGATATATTAAATTATAAGGTTAATGGCATGTCAAATAATTCATCGTTGTTAACAGTGACATTTTTGTAACGAGCCACTTGTTTATTTTTTTAAATCAGTGAATAATAATTGTACAATTTGTATAAAACACTCAATATTCATGAATAGCCTTATACTCATATCCATATTCATCAATGTATCACCTGCCTTATGACAATCAACGTTTACTGTTAGCGCAATTAGGGTACTCATTATCATCATACGGTTCAGATGTCTAGATTGTCTAATGTCTATATGTTTGTCGCTTGAAATTATATTTGATATGGCTCGATAATGCATGTGACTCTTACCCTATAGGCGATTAAGGACCGTATCGTTTATTATAAATGCAAGTTCAACCTGGCCCCAATTTCACCACATTGACAAGTCATACAATTGTAAATTTACTGTTTGTCCAATCTGGGGCGTCTATAGGCTACAGTTACCGTTTACCATCGGAAGAGCCGGGCGTTTGTTTACCACCAACATAAAATGTAGTGCTAGAACTTTAATAAATCAGCAGTAATTAACTAGTTTTTTGCGAAGCAAAATTACATACAATTGTAACAAAAAACATGACAATTGTAGCGGAATTCCGACATACCTATGCCGAATCTCATGTCAAGATTGAATGAGAATTGTACTAAACCTTGCGACAATTGTCACGGGCTTCGGAAAATAAAAAGTAGTTTATTAAAGATTCAGTAACGTTATCAGTAATAATTTTATGTTGGTGGCAAACAAGCACATGGACCGCCCGATAGTAAGCGGTAGCCGTAGCCTACGGAGGCCTGTGACGTCAATAACAGTGATATTTTACAATTGTCAGACTTGTAATTATGGTGAAATAGGCCACTGGTCTAACTTTTGAAATATGTTGTATTATTTTGCGTTTCTATATTCTAAGTGTATGGCGTGTACACGGGTCCATATTGGCACTTATACAATTCTTTCTTCGAATATTTTAGCTAATACCGTTTTTTACTCATAATCATCATTAGGTACTCCGAAAATTTTATCTCATACTTTTTTTCTGACTAAAAATTGAACTTCTACCTACAATTTTCATAACGATTTTTATTTCGGTAGCAGCGTAATAAGTCATATTACTGCGATCGCCACCAGCTTGCCCAGCATGGTAATTGACAACATTTCATATTTTTTAGTCCTAGGTAGTTGTTTTAGTTTATTGTCAGTTTTGAAAGAACTCATTATTAAAAGATACACGTATTTTTACATTTTTCAAAAAAATTGCTATTTTAGTGCGAAAATCCCTTTTTATTGCTCAGCTATGTGACGTCACTTCTCCTTTAAACTATTTTTAAGATTTTTAACAAAAATATAGCGAAAAAATTTTTTTTTAATATATGTTTGTGATCTACATGCGTATATCTCGAAATGATTTTCGATTTAGGGACATCTAAAATTTTGAAACATTATCATTATGGGTTTTACCTCCTAATGCGTCCATACGTATACACTAAAGGTGCGGTTAAACTAAAAGAGCATTCGCTGTTCTAACCTCCCACTCTACGAAATTCGATCGGTACACAAAACGTGATTGGTTGATTTCGTAGAACGGGCGCTAGAACAGCGAATGCTCTTTTGTTTAAACGCACCTTAAGGAGAGGCCGTTGTCCAGCAGCCTGATATAGGCTGATGATGTGATGTAGGTATGTAATGTATGTATTCTATCTGCCAGATTTCTCTACGCCCTTCAATCACTATATTTTCTCACCTACACGTTCTAATCTCATTGGCACGTCCCTCAAACACACAGCTACTCCAGAATTCATCGCACAATAAACACAAATCCAAAATACACTTCCTAGCGCCTCAAAAATCGCTTAAAAACCAAATAAAGAAACTCGGTGACAAGTCTTAAAACGATTACTGAGGGAGAGCGACACGTAAACCGCATTAGGTATGTTAAATCCGGGCCCCGCTGTTGTAGACACCCTGTATGCCCCCGAGTCGATCGCTTTAGAGAACCAGTGGACCCAGTAAAAATATCCACCCAAAAGGGTGGACATTTTTAAATACTGAGTTTAACGAAACCAACATTTTCTAAGGTGCTATGTCATTTAGAGATGACATAGGTAATTATAATATTCAGATACAAGGTACAACCAAGAATCCAATGTATGAAAATTAGAGTCTAATTGAATAATACAGGGTGGCGAAAAAATGCCGATTTGTCCAGACATTATTTTAGATTTATAACTAACATGAGACTGTAAACTGTATAAATAAGTACTGTAGTAAATACCCTGTACAATATACAATTTCGATACAAATATAGTTATTTTTCCTAACCTGTGAGAAAAAGTACACTTTGCGCACGCTTATACGTACGTAAATTTCTCTTTTTAAGGCACTTGTTATGAAAAAAGTCGTTCGATACACGTGTAAAAACTTCTTTTTCACTTCTCATGCTCTTAAAATGTTCTTTTAATCCCTGCATATCGGGACCAAAACTCTTTATTAATCTCTAGGGACTAAAGTAATTTTTTTTTAATTGACGTTGGAAACCCGTAAACAGCCACACTCACGGTGTTCAAGAATAAAGGATAGTCGCCATTTTCAGTGCTTGTGTATGGACCACTTTTGTGCATGCCGTGGATACAACCTCTAAACTTTTTTTTAATTGACTTTGGAACGAGGAGCCGCACATAGTGTGCCACTGACATAGTCACTTACTACTAAGAAGATACTTGTGTGTGTGGCACTTAGTGACGTATTCAACGCATTTGTCTGGCACTTACATTTAGCATCTAATGCACACACACACAAAAAATAGTGGCACAGTGATAAGGACGGACGATTATCGTTCCTTTTCACTTCCACTAGTAAAAAGTTTCATAAGACCATCCCTTTCGTTCTTGCTATTATTATAACGTTGTCAAATCCATATTAATCCTACATTCATGCTTTGGAAACCCCTAAACAGCCATTTCTGGTGTTTATGATTTTTGAACGAACGATTATTGCCATTGGAAAAAATCTCAAAATGTCAATCGTGTAAAAATATTAAGGAAAATCGATTTTTTTTTCTTAATATAGGTACATGTATATTTAATACTTGTTTAATATATGATTAAGATGGAATCCAATTTATTCCTTACATATGTTATGTTTTAACCAATTAGCTTCAAAATAGTTTGTAGTTAGCTCCAATTCGTTGGCTAAATATGCAAGTATTTAAAGCGTCATATTTCGAAAAAGGAATACAGATAAAAACTAAAACGCGGAACGAATTTGATTGCTTATTTTTTGTGTTTTTGTCCATAAGTAATATTGTTCAAATCGTATAATTTACGATGATGGCGTTAATATGAAGAAGTATTAACGCCTTACTCCAGAATGAAGAAGAATGCAAAAGAGGTGGTGCAAAATCTTTTGCCGCCGAAATTTAGTGTAATATTCAAAAGCGTATCAAACTTTTATGGATTGGAAAACTGGAAAGCTAATTAGGTACCAACATAATTTATGGAAGGCGTATTTCTGACATATTTTGATGAAAAATCTAAGAAATATCAACCGTCATCACCACACTCTCATCGTCACACTTAACTTGATAAAGTTTGCGAACTTATCGTCAAGTGGCCATGTTCCGAAGAAATCGGAAGTATTGACATCGCAGAACATATATTTTTTTTGTTTCTTACTTGTTCTTTCTGTTAATAAATACGGAGATTTTTTCCTCGCATTCTAAGTGAAAAGTAGAGTGTTTAATTCGGGACTAAACAGCCATAATGACACTCGAACTACATCCACCCTCGCTACGCTCGGGTGGATAAATATCTCGTGTCATAATGGCCTGTTTTAGTCCCTCGTTGAACAATCTACTATTTCACTTCTCATGCTCTTAAAATGTTATTTTAGTCCCTGCATATCGGGACTAAAACTCTTTATTAATCTCTAGGGACTAAAGTAAATTTTTTTTAATTGACGTTGGAAACCCGTAAACAGCCACACTCACGGTGTTCAAGAATAAAGGATAGTCGCCATTTTCAGTGCTTGTGTATGGACCACTTTTGTGCATGCCGTGGATACAACCTCTAAACTTTTTTTTAATTGACTTTGGAAACCCCTAAACAGCCATTTCTAGTGTTTATGATTTTTGAACGAACGGTTATTGACATTGAAAATAACCTCAAAATGTCAATCGTGAAAAAATATTAGATTTATTTTCTTGATATACATGTATATTTAATACTTGTTTAATATATGATTAAGATTGAATCCAATTTATTACTTATTTTTTAATAACCAATTAGCTTCAAAATAGTTATGTAGTTAGCTCCAATTCGTTGGCTAAATATGCAAGTATTTAAAGCGTCATATTTCGAAAAAGGAATACAGATAAAAACTTAAACGCGGAACGAATTTGATTGCTAATTTTTTGTGTTTTTGTCCATAAGTAATATTGTTCAAATCGTAGTTATATAATTTACGATGTCACGTCATGCGATGAAGAAGTATTAACGCCTTACTCCAGAATGAAGAAGAATGCAAAAGAGGTGGTGCAAAATCTTTTGCCGCCGAAATCTAGTGTAATATATTCAAAAGCGTATCAAACTTTTATGGATTGGAAAACTGGAAAGCAAATTAGGTAGGTACTTCTGACATATTTTGATGAAAAATCTAAGAAGCTTAAAACCATACTCCAACTAAACCATACCTATAACTTGAAAAAGTTGGCGAATTTATAGTAAAGTGGCCATGTTCCGAAGAAATCGGAAGTTTTGACATCGCAGAACATATAATTTTTTTGTTTCTTATTTGTTCTTTCTGTTAATTAATACTGAGATTATGTAGAATGTAGCTTTTTTCCTCGCATTCTAAGTGAAAAGTAGAGTGTTTAATTCGGGACTAAACAGCCATAATGACACTCGAACTACATCCACCCTCGCTACGCTCGGGTGGATAAATATCTCGTGTCATAATGGCCTGTTTTAGTCCCTCGTTGAACAATCTACTATTTGCACTTGCATCAAAACTATTGGCTCACTTCAAAACAAATGTTAGGTAGCTAATGAAAGCAGTTCAAACGCATTAGAACGACCATAATCATGGCTGTCTAATTCACCTGATCGTTCGACTCTTACATTCAAAGGCAACGGGAACCCGGCGGGGGCCCGGGGGCCTACAGGAGGGCCCGGGGGCCTCCGGGAGGGGCCCGCAGTTTTTGCGTTTTTATGCGTATCGCTTACTTGTGCGATTATTTTCGTAGCTATTTGCATTGCGGTTTCGTCGCTCGAACAGTTTTGGTACTTCGTTTGTTCTTGGGAAAATTTTGGCAATTTTCAAAGGACTTCAAAAGTACTTTTGGTAAAGTACTACAAAAGTACTACCTGCTGTTTGTGACAACGGAAATTGAATACTCAGAAATTTAAATATAAATATTATACTAACTGTACTAGTTCAGTGATCTGTGTTACATGTACATACGTTTTCTAGTATATGTAGCGGTCCGGTAAATGGATTTCTTAGAAATGGTCATTCAAATTGTGATGAGATATCAAATTAACAGCCAAGTCAGATAAACTTATCGAATGTAAAACACTGCAAAGGACTTAGGAGCTTAGGTATTTGTACTCGTATTATAGATGTAGCAAAGAAATATCAATCAATAATATTATATACCTACAATGAAATAAATGGTTTAGGTACTAAGCCCCTTATTCATAACTTAGCAAACCGCTAAGTAGGTACTGTTAAGTAAATAAGACCGAAAGGGACAAACAATACTTAGCGGCCTGCTAAGTTAAGAGACGTTTATGAATAGCTACGAGGCTATGCTTTAAAGTTTAATTTCAACTCAAATTTTATATCCCCAATGGTCGTAGAATCTGTTTTTTTTTCGATTGTTTTGTAGCAAGTACCAACTCATCTCGCGCTATACAGGTGACATTTCCTTTCTCGGAAAAATCTCTTGGAAAAACATCAGGAGTGCCATAACTAATGTCAGTGCCTTATCCTACCCCGCTTCTTGTCACTCTTCATTGTCCGACATCTTTCTTTTACTTACCGCGTTAGGGATCCGTAGGCAATCAGTAATCGAATAGCTATAGGTATAGGTAATTTCACCAGGGTTTAGGTGAATTATTACACACACATCCAAATGAAGTACTATTTCAAAAAAGATAGTGAATGAATGAATGACTTACGTCAAAATATTGAAGCAAATCCCTTGAGCAAACTTGTTGGTAAATCTTATAGTAGCAATTGAGTTTGCTGTCAGTACCAATAAAGAACAACAATTTCAAATTCCCCGTGTGTTTACATCACATGTTGATGTGTGCATGACCTCAACTGTCGTGGAACTATCTATACTATAATTGTTATGCTGCTATACTATGCTATGATTCATAATTTCAGCCGAAAAACGATCACTTGTGGACATAGGCCTCCCCAATGATCGCCTATATGACCTGTTCTGTGCTGCTTGCCTCCAGCGGACCATCTTGTGGGAAGCCTGCCCACAGCCACACTGTGTCTTCCAACACGTGGTATCTATACTATAATTTGATTAAAGTTAAGTGTGATGATTGACGTTAAAACTGTTCCTTTCCTATAAAGACTACCATTTTTAAACTGATTCGCTATTCTTTGTAGTAATTTAGTCCGGCAATGGTTGGTCTGTGGGCAATACAAACTTGGGAAATTAATATTAATTAATAATCTAAAGATCAGCATTTTGTCAGCCTCCGTAGCCTAGTTGGTAGTGACCTACGAAGCTGGAGGTTCCGGGTTCGATTCCCGACGAGGGCATTATTTGTGTATTTATTTATCACAATCACAAATATTTGTTCCTTGGTCATGGCTGTCTATGTATTTAAATATCTATATGTATCTATCTATTATATATATCATCGCCTAGTACCCACAACACAAGCCTTAATTGAGCCTACCGTGGGACTAGGTTGATTTGTGTCAAGATATTTATTTATTTATTATTTAAGGATGGAACGAAAATAGAGGTACCACGGGTGTGCAACTGCGACTCGCACTTGACCGAATCACTTTACTCGCCGTATTTCAACCGCGAATACAAAATGTCAGTTCGGCGTTGCTCAGGGCACAACGTTGGGGCCAAATGGTTTTAGTACCATGGAGACATCGTCTTCGTATTTATTTTTATTGTTTAAATGGGGTTTTAAAAGGTGTGAATTTTCATGTTAAGTGGGTGAGAAAACTTTTGGTATATAAGTATTTTTTTTAATTCATTTGGAAGAGGTAGGTGTACTTATATAAATCGTGGAAACTTTTGCATTAAGCGCTTTGTTTATACTAATTCTTATGTTTTATTTTTTAATAAAATTAAAGCTAACTCGGAGTTTGTTTGCGTTATTGCGGCCCGTTTGAGATTCTTACTCTTTGAATAGAATTAGGATAATGGTTCCTGATTTTGAAACTTAAAACTAGCGACCAATGATTAACTTGACAAGTTCCCGAATGTGAGGACTAATTTCCTCCCAAAGTTCCCCAACAAAAGTATCTATACAAAATATAATACAAAATATTTGAATGAACAAAAATATCTTTAAAAAAGCAACAAATTCGCAGTTCGCAACTAATCAACTAAGTCGAGCATTCAACTTTCAACTTTACCAGATTAATGGCACCTTCTGCGTTAATACTTAAGATATAAATTTTTAATCTCCATCAAAAACTCGACGCGTGCGAGGGTCGCAACATTTCTCCTCTCGGTCGGGCAAAGTTGTGTAATGATACACCTGCTACCCGGACACAATCAAAAGGCCTGGGGGGGGCAAAATATGACACCAATACACATCGAAACGGCAATTGAAAAGTCAGAGAAAAGTAAAAATAAAAGAACGATAAAATAAATATATATCAGGGGACATTCTTCAAGTTGATCTATTTTAGTCAAAAACTCGACACGCGTGTCGCAACTTCGCAACACGCAACATTTCTCCTCTCGGTCGCGCAAAAGTTGGATAATGACACACCTGCTACCCGGACACAATCAAAAGGCCTGGGGACCAAGCCAAAATATGACACAAATATACATCCAAACGGCAATTGAAAAAATAAAAGCACGATAAAATAAATAAATATCAGGGGACATTCTTCAAGTTGACACATTTTAGTCAAAAACTCGACACGTGTGGGGGTCGCAACTTCGCAACTCGCAACATTTCTCCTCTGGGCCGCGCAAAAGTTATATAATGACACTAATGAGGCACCTGCTATCAAAGAGACTGGACGCTAAGCCGAGATATGACACAAATACACAAGTCAGAGTAGTTTAGTGTCATGTATGTACAATAAAATCATAAAAAAATAACATGGGTCATTCGTACACAAGTCGTGCAATTTAAACTCGAAAATATGGGGGTCGCAAATATTCATTCATGCTCTTCTCGGTCGGATAAAACTTGTGTAATGAAATGACACATCTGCTGCTCAGAGACAATTATAAGGCCTGGCTAGCCGAGATATAACAGACAAACATGCATCAGAATCGAAAAGTCAGGAAACTGTAAAGTAAAATGCATCAAAATACAATAAAATAAAGAGACAAATCCCCAAAATTAGCGGTTTGCTGTGTGATGTCACAATCAAAGGTCCCGTTTATCATTTGTCATCGATGCCAGTGCGAAAGTAATTTCTGCGAGCGGAACGGATTCATTAATGGCTCCGTTTCACGTTCATCGCTCGTTAAGGACTAGTTGACTAGTTGACGTCTGCAAGTCACAGCAGCAGTGAAAGTTAAACGGAGCCATTAATGAGTCCGCACCGCACGCAGTAGATAGCGGGCATCACACCTACAATTTACACAATTTTAGACAAGCCAAGCTTCTACGACTGGCATCTTACTATAAAAACGCAAATGAAAAGTATTTTAAAATTTAATTGAATTGATTCGTCTCACAAAAGTTGTAAAGTGAATAAAGTTTCCGACGTCGAGTGAGTCTGTCGCATTTAAATGTAAACCCTTCCCCTTCCAAATTAATGAATTAGGAAATTAACGAGAAACAAGCTTTCGGATTGTTCGAGTTTCTCGATAAATATGGGGTTAGCCAGCATTTCATTTGTTTACATTAACAGGGCTCTTTGGAACTTGGAACTGACTTTTAACAGAGTTCGACTTTTCAGTACCTAATACGAAATATTTTCTTCGGTTCAGAGGATTACACATGAAATAAAACTATGAAATACGGATAAACTCGCGTACCTATATTAATTAAATTTAACTTCATCCCGACGTTTCGAACACTTTACTGGGTTCGAGGTCTGCGGGCGACTACGGGATGGAGGCAAAGTCAATTAACCTTTTCTTTCGTATGCTTAGTAGCAGATCTGCTCCATTACAATTTGCGAAAGTTGCTTAACTGTTCATCTATTGGTGATATTACCCTATGAAGGATGGATAAACTCGCGTACAAAATTAAATTTTGATTGAACTGCTTGACGGTAACGCATACTAAAGGTTAATATACCTACGCGAGTTTATCCATCCTTCATAGTTTTATTTCATACCTAAGTAATACGAATTATACAAAACACAGTATATTTTCGGAAATAACGTGACGCACGTGAACAGAATTTTAATAAGAATTTAAGAGTAAGTTCTCATTGAGAATGTTTCCAACTTATAAAATAGAATTATACAGTGTGTAAATCTAATACGGGCGATCAATTAAACCAGACACGGGATTCATTAGTGTAATCATGGATTACAAGGTTTTTTTTAAGTTACTCTTAATTATGACCCCACAGATTTTTTTTAAGATTATCGGAGCAGCAATGTAGCTACGAAAATTTGTTATTGTTAAATGGCAGTTAAGTCATTTGCTTTTGAAATTAGCTGTCAACGAGTGTTTAACTGGCGTATGTTGCTCTACATTGCGCGCCGAATTATTTTGTATGGAAAATTTTGTTGCTTTAATTTTAAGTAAAGGTTATTTGAATGTACTTATTATGTCGTAAACTAACACCCGTTAAGAGCTTCGCCCGTATTAGACTTACACCCTGTATAAAATATTGTAATTCATAATTGTGTAATCAATGCATAAAATATACCTAAAAGGCATGAATGTGTAACGGTTTTGGCATGATCAGATTGCTTGTAAAATTTTCATTACCAAGAACATTCTCTATAGAAGTTTCACAACTTATGAAATTTCTCCTCGGTACATTGCTAGGGTGCGCCAAAGTATTTATAAAATTGCAACTTAGATCATTGGAACTCCGAAAATTTTTCTTATACAATTTAACTTCATAATGATCGGTATTTAGAATAATCTTTGTTCATAATCATCATCACATAGAATTATTTATGTTCATAATATTGTTTTTCATACATATTTTTAGTACTAACTTTTATGTTTATATAATTTTTCACTATACTTATTTTATGCTATATATTCTAATATTATAGGTATTTATTTTTATCTGTATACTGGTTTTATGTATGAATTATTTTTGTTTATATTTTAAAGACAAACGGATCTTAATCGCGTAAACTTACGTTTAATTATATCCTGACGTTTCGGGCATGACGTTACACCCGTGGTGAGTCTGCCTGCGACCACGGGTGTAACGTCATGCCCGAAACGTCAGGATATAATTAAACGTAAGTTTACTCGATTAAGACCCGTTTGTCTTTAAAATATGAGTGATAATCGTGAAAGTTTAAATCAATATATTTTTGTTTAATTAAATATAAATCGTACTATTACTGTAAACTAGCTACCTGCACAAATCAGGTTGTGGCAGAGTAGGTACTGTACTAAACGGGTTCCCTCTAAACTTTTTTTGTCCGAAACGCTTAGGACATAACAGACTTGGTATAATCGAATATTATTTTGTCCGAAACTATCTTGGCATATCATTAATTACGCCGAGTGTTATAAGACAGAAATTAGATTTGCATTTTTTTTTTGGGCATGTAGCCACATGTTCGAATCTTGCCTTTTTCGTCAGGCAGAATTTGCTGTGAGGGTGAAAATTTCTGCAGTGAGCGAGCGAAGCGAGCGAACAAAACTTTCCGGGGCAGATCCGACTCGGATAGGTTAGGTTAGAAGACTAAGGGTCTCACCAAACTAGTCGACGCCGTTTCGGCTAATCGCGTACGGAAAAAGCTTTATGTCAACGCAATAAGAGCGAGGACATCGTAAATCGGCTCGGCCCGCGCGAAACGACGTCTTTCGACGGGAAAACGGCGTTTTGCCGTAAAGCTGTTCGCATTCGTACGACCCCGTTTGCAGCCTAACGCACACGTTCGCATTCCTAAATCTCCTAATACCGCCGTACGGTGCCGGAAAGAGTTGAACGGCTCCGATCACGGCCGAGTACCTACGATAAGGACCGGTCAGAGCTGGCGGAAGCCGTTCAGCGTCTTCGACGGCCGAAAATAGCTGACGACGGCCGAAAAGAGCCGATGACGGCCGAAGTAGCTACTGATGCGTTTGTATTTATTCATTTGAATTATTACCCACATTAAAATCTGCAATAGATCTGACAACACGAAGTAATACTGTCGTAATCATACACGTCTGTTCAATTTCAAACTAGTTACTAACAACTAGTCTCCAAAAATGAGATTTACGATTGCCGATCACCCGCTGTCCTATCTATCTGTTCGTCGGACTCAGCGGCTGTACGCGTGCTGTCTGACGTCTCGACGGCAGGACGGAGCACGGGAGAGCCGACCGCCGCTTTACAACTGTTGCAGTAGCAAATCGCAGCCGCTTAACGCAGGTGTTCAGCCGCGAAGACGGTCGATCGGCTAAATGCGAATAGTGTGGTGTAAAACACTCGGCGAAAGCCGACTCCGCGTCGATTGGTTTAGTGAGACCCTAAGGCGGGAGCTTCGCTCCCGCCTTAGTCTTCGAGGTTATTTTTTTTTTTAGCAACCTAGAAAGTACTCAGCTCAGTAACACAGTAAGTAACGTATAGAATATTATTACTACCTCGATTATATTGAGAGGTTGTAATTATTCCTTCTCTGTTATGCTAAAACAAACTATGCCGATACTTTTTATGCACATCCAGATTATGCCTCATTATAAATAGGAGCATCGAAATTATGCTCGAATAATATTCAAACACCTCGAAATCTGCCACAAAGAAATATGCTAAAGTTGAGTATGTCACAACAGTTTCTGCACAAAGCCTATTATGACTACATAGTTTATGTTATTCATAAAACAATTATACCACAACAGAGTGAACCTAATGGGAAAATGTTTATAAATAAACAATTTATTTCAAATAACTTTATGGGTATAGATTAATCTATTTGACGACTTTAGGAGGTTAAAATTTCGAAATAAAAATCGTTATGAACATTGTAGGTAGAAGTATAATTTTTAGTAAGAAAAAAAGTATGAGAAAAATTTTTCGGAGTAATGATGATTATGAGTAAAAAACGGTATTAGTAAAAATATTCGAAGAAAAAATTGTATAAGTGCCAATATGGACCCACATTGCTACGTAGGAGGTAGGTACCTAGTACCTACTCGTACATATTAAAATAGTTTTAAACACAAACATCAAAATTTAATTTTACATCCCGCATAATCTCCCTAGACAAAGTGCCATTACAAATGTACAATTGACAAAGCTCTTATAGAATCGAGGATTATCTTCATAAATCTACGGCCATTATATCGCAATAATTTCTAACCATTAACTTTAATTCGTAAAGAGCAGAGAAACCAAACAAATTGACCTCTCTCTTCTTTGGTTTGAAGAACTTACCAAAGGTCATTATATTATGGCAATATTGACCAGAAATATGCATTTGAGTTAGCGAAAATAAACCTTATCTGAAAGCTTTAAGAGCTACGCTAATTGTAAAATAAGTTGGCGAATTCATTAACTCTTTTCCAAGGGAAGAAACATAGATGACATGATATAAGAGATACGCCATTGCCGTGCCGCTGCATACCGTGATTGGAGTCGGTCGAAGAATTGTGCACACATGTATTTTTTTTTATGAAATATGTTACCAACAATGAATATTGAGAAGTGGACTTACGTACCTACACTGTAATCTATTCATTAAATATTTATTATTAAAACTTTATTCATTTCAGAAAGTAAGCATGTCAATGGAATAAATAGACAAGATTTTTGAAAAAAAAATGCAAAACGGATAGACACGCCATGAATCATTAGTATCATTACAGACAGCCCTATATACAAATTGCTTGTGGTAGATATTTATGTCATCATCATCATCATCATCATATCAGCCGAAAGACGTCCACTGCTGAACATAGGCCTCCCCCAAAGATTGCCACAATGACCGGTCCTGCGCCACCCGCATCCAACGGACTCCTGCGACCTTCACCAGGTCATCGGTCCACCTTGTGGGGCGCACACCCACGCTACGCCTTCCGATACGTGGCCGCCACTCAAGAACCTTCCCGCCCCAACGGCCATCGGTTCTACGCGCAATGTGCCCCGCCCACTGCCACTTCAGTTTAGCGATTCGGAGAGCTATTTCGGTTACTTTGGTTCTGCTGCGTGTTATCAGTATCAGTGTGTGTATCAGTGTGTGTTGCCAGTGATGACATACGGTACTGAAACGTGGCCGCTTACAATGGGCCTCATAAGAAGGCACAAAGTCACCCAAAGGGCTATGGAGAGGGCTATGCTAGGAGTCTCTCTGCGTGTTCGGATTAAAAATGAGATATTTATGTATCTAAATAAATTTAAGAGTCAATCTAGAGAAAATTTCAGAAAATATAGGTACCTAGTATCTACCTATCATTATTTCTCCTACTTATTTCGATTTTCGATTCTGAGTAGAATTAGCATAAAACTTGCAAAACTCGACACAATATAAACTTGCATTTTGTTAATGAAATTCTCATGTCTAATTTTTTCATTCACCTTCGCACGACGCATTAGGTCCGAGTAACAAAACCGGGAAATGGAAAAGGTAAAATGTCTCCTATTTATTTTGTTATCTGTGGTAGAAGATAACCCTTCCACTGCGTCCATTATTGACACCTGACGCCACGGAGCAGTTCTAGGGTTATTGTTCCTTTTTATGGCAATTTGACAGCATTTCGTAAGATTATGTTGTAATGTTCTTTGGTAGCGAAGACATTAAATTCTTACAGGCTAATCTACAAGGCTAAGGCTTGTTTTATTTGCTGGAAATAAAAGATACTTAAGATTTGAGAATGCAACACAACAATTTGTATCTTTGTTATATTTGTCTATGTTATATTTTATGTGTTTTGTTGTCAGCCTCCTCTTTAAGTTAAGGGCTAGCCTAGTTGGTAGTGACCCTGCCTGCGAAGCTG
>JALPQI010021197.1:0-20182 GCA_025490895.1 Thaumatotibia leucotreta
TATTATGACATCTAATGTTAAAATATATATACATATTAGTGTTTCTTAAAAAATACACCTAAAAAACCAATTTGAGTTGTTCCACAAAAATAAAAAGCAGATTAGTAAAACCAATTTAATCCAAAAAACTTAATATTGTAATCATTCTCATTTAGTGCATTTGTCGACGCTAACGCATTGGTTAGTCTTCTCGTCCCGCACAGTGGGCGCGTCGCAGTAGCACGCAGAGAAATCGCAGATCATGCCGCGCGTGTCCTGCACGGGTTTGGGGTTGGCGCACGTCGCTTCCGGGGTCAGGTAGCCGCAGCCTGTGGTGTAGGCGTGGGTGCCCACTGGGCATTTTTCGACACCTGGACAAAAAAAAATTTGATATTTTATTGAAATATATTACATACGTCAAATACAATTTGAAGAGCACTGTTGCACTAAAGACGTGGTGTGTCGCTAGAGCCAAATTGATAATGATTAAATTCTGTTAAGGCTAAGTCACACGTGATGCGTAGATGTCACACCGTTTGCTGGTCAGCGCGCGTGCACGCCACGCAAGCGGTGTGCCGTTTAATATGATATTTACCTAAGGGCCTTATCACACTTGCGATTTACAAGCGAGGCGAAAGCGAAGCGAGCGCGAAGCGTGATCGTTGCGAGCCCGTAACCAATTCGCCGCGAGTGCGTTGCGATTTGGCCGCGATCGCGTAACGAATACGCTGCGCAGCCGTCAGTACATCACTCAGAGTGATCTGAGTCTTAGACAGTCACTAATAAGATTTATTATTACATAATGGAGATCAACTCTTGACGCGGCAAACTCGGTGCGCAGTCGCGGCGTATTCGCGACACCATCGCGGCAAATTGGTTGCGGGCACGCGACGAACACGCTGCGCGCTCGCTTCGCTTTCGCCTCGCTTGTAAATCGCAAGTGTGATAAGGCCCTAAGCTACAACGCGCAGGCAGGCCACGCACATGCGCACGCGCACGCATTCGGCGTGGCTTGGCCTTTAAAATATTACTTATGCGTAATGAACGCATTATGTGTATGGGCGCATTATGCGTATGGACGCATTATGCGTATGGGCGAATATGGTCATTATATATGCCATGCTGGGCAAGCGGGTTGGCGATCGCAGTAGTATGTACTATAATTGCCCATACGCATAATTAATAGGAGAGCCTGGACAGGCCTGCGTGAACTATAATAGCCTGATTAATATGTATTTTACATTAATATGTAAAATACATATTAAAAATTATTGATGTATAGTTAATACTATACATCAATAATTTTTAGCGATGGATTGCAAACATACTCTTAAATACATTTTTTTCATTTAAAGAATAATAATAACAGTTAATGGAAATGGCAACATCGTAAATAATTTAGCGCATATCTGTCGAGATATGCGCTAAATTATTGAGGTTCGACGTCAGGTGTCGACCTCACGTCGAACTTTTCACCTAAGAAAATAAAAAGTAAAATTTTGAACAAAAATTTGGAACTCAATTTTGGTGATATAATATTTAAACGATAAACTCAATTAAATTTTCCCATGAAACGTATCATGTGTATGGGTTATATATGTTTTGTATTAAAAAGAGCTTATAACAATGTACATACGTATTTTAAACCAATTTCAAGTTTGTTTGTGTTTGTTTATACCTGCTTATAACAGGTCTGGTAAGGTCATCATGTCGAGACACAACATTTTGTTGCTACGAGACTGGTAAACAGATTCGATATTTTAATTGAATTCAAGAAACTTTTGTTTTACATTGTCGATACAGATGTTAGAGAAAGGTCAAATGGAAATAGGTATCTAAGATAATTAAGTGCAGCCATCCTTGGCTGTACGGTCGAGTCCATAAATATATGAGCAAATCCAAAGCTTCAAAAATAAATGAGCATAGAAAAGTACATACGCATCTATACCAATATATTAATCTGAGCATGTGCCACATTAAATTATGTAATCGACTGAAAAGTCATAAATATCTGTACCTATACTAATATTTGTTGATACCACGTCATATCTAATATTATTAGGTACAGATATTTATGAATTTTCAGTTGCTTACATAATTGAATGTGACACATGCTCAGATTAATATGACAGGTAATATGTAGGTACACATATTTTTGATTGGTAAATCTGTTCAGATATATCTTTCTATGCTCATTTATTTTTGTAGGCTTTGATTTGCTCATAATTACATTTATGAACTCGACTATATCGATTTGTTTTAGGTACCGATGTCCTCATCGGTAACTAAAAGCCAAGCCATGTCATAGTAGATCGCACACCGTTGCTGGACACAGCGGTATGCCATCTAATATGACGTATCTACAACGCGCCCGCTACGCACACGCGCTGCACACGCATTCGGTGTGCCTCGGCCTTAATACCCCTTCCGTGTACTGCGTCCACATAATAGCTGGCTGAAAACCAACGCTGATAGCACGACGCTCTGGCGAGGCTTCCAGCCCCCAGCCGAGTCTGTCCTTGTGTCACACTTTTTAACAGACTTCAAAAAAAGGAGGTTCTCAATTCGACTGTTTTTTTTTGTTATATATGTTACCCGATATCTCCGAGAACCGTGACCCAATTTTAATTTTTTTTGTGATTCAACGTGTATAACCCCGAGATGGTCCCGTTGGCACCAAGTTCTTATTAAGTTGGGTCTTATGATTGGAGAAATCGAGGGATTTCTTCAAATGTTATATGTACATGTATGGCACTTTTGGTAATTTTAATTCATTTACAAGAATTTACATTCAGAAAGTAGGATTCGATGATAGGAAACCAATGATGCAGACCATCGATGATAAGATCTTGGAGAAATCGGTTGACAGTTGGTTGTTTTTAAATTTTTAATTAAGTGAATTGTCAATTTTAACTTTTTTGTTTCTTTCTTCTTCTTTCTTTATTTCTTTCTCTGTTTTTTATTCTATTGTAGGTATAATATGGCTGACTTTCCATAGTATTTGACGTCTTTGACACATATCGTGAAACAATTTCACAGATATGATATAGGTATTTATACTAATAGTACGGTCAAATCGTACATTAAACTCGCAAAACATGTAGTAAAGCTGCATTTTTGGTATGTTATTTAGACACCATAGGGCAGTATAAAACCACATTTTGCAAGCAAAAAAAAAGTTGTGCTAGTTGCGTTATACGTGAAAAACTGGGAAATTTACTGTCTATTTTTAGTTTCTGATTATAAAAAAAGCCTTACGTTTTTTGACAATATGTATCAGGTAACTTTAAAGATGAATGAATTTGTAACACGATGAGATAACATGCATTACCGTAGCGTAGGTCTTATAGTTTCAGAGATTCGAGACTTCAAATAGTACCCTGTTTTGTAAACTAGATAAAATGTTGAGTTTTGCTAACGTTTTTGGTTTAATATCGTAATGTAGTTATTATCTACAATTACTGTTTTTTCTTAGCGCGAACGTTTTGCCAATATTTAGTGAATAGCTTTAACGTAACCTAAAATTTGTTTATGTTTTGATAAAAGGGCACTTTATGAAATGTCGTATCTCAAAATATATATAACTTACGGTGATGAAACGTAGCTCAAATCCTTTCAAATTTAATGTTCTTTCTTAGTTTTTATAGCAATCAGTATCAAAAAGATAATAAATTTTTAGTTAAACGTCAAAAACTAAGAAAAGTGCGAATTTTTTTTTGTTTTTTACGTCCTCTGCCCAAATTATTTTTTTGTTTTTCTTTTAATATGCATTTTCGTATAAATCTGTAAGGCCTTTATTATATACCAAAATTGCAGCTTTGCAACTCGACTTGTATGAAATTGTATGAAAAACTTAGATAGCGGGCCTCCTGCCTTCGGAATTTCGGGTTTATACTTTCAACTACAAAGTTCACTGACCTAATTTTACCCTTAAATTAAAGAATATTAAGTGCGCTATAAGGTCATTATTGCATGTTTTTCGTGGCATAATTAGGTGAGGCGATATTAAGTCGAAAACGTTAGCAAAACACAAAATTTTATCTAGTTTACAAAAAGGGGTACTTTTTAAAGTCTCGAATCTCTGAAACTATAAGACCTACGGTAATGCATGTTAGCTCGACTTGTTGGAAATTTATTAGTCTTTAAACGTTTATTACATATGATATCAAGAAACGTAAGGTTTTTAAATAAAAATCAGAAACTAAAAAATGGCCGTAAATTTCGCAGTTTTTCACGTACTACCCAGCTAGCTCAACATTTTTTTGCTTGCAAAATATGGTTTTATACTGTCCTATGGTGTCTTAACAACATACCAAAAATGCAGCGATACTACTTGATTTGCGAGTTTAGGGTAAAATTATGTACGATTTGACCGTACTATAATAAATATCCATAATTTGAAAAAAAATATGTGAACTCCATGTTAAGTTCGTAATAAAACCAAGATTGTGTGCTAAATGTACGTGATCATGGAATAGTGAAAGTTTTTAGATTTGTTTGCTTTTTTATGTACTGACGATTGGTAACTATATATGTCCTTGCAGTAGTATATCATCATCATCATCATCATCATCGTGGCCGTGTGGTGACGGCAGAAAGAATACATTTGTCACCACCCCAACTCCTCCTGCGGGTGTCGTAAGAGTCGACTAAGGGATTGAAGTATCACTGACCATACTTGATTAAAGATTGATGATGGGCAGCAGCGTCATCATAGTGAACACATTACTGCGATCGCCAATCCGCTTACCCAGCGTGGCGATTATGGGCATTTACCTCCTAATGCGTTTATACGCATAGTTAATAGGAGAGGCCTACGTCCAGCAGTGGACTATCATAGGCTGATGATGATCATTATCTCAGCCATAAGACGTCCACTGCTGAACATAGGCCTCCTCCTCTGGACCTCCACATGTAGTATAACAAAGTCATAATTGCCTAGTTGAGTTGGTAGTTTATTTTCGGAGGTGTAATTTATGGAGTTAAATGTTAAGATATTTTTTGCTAAGGATTGTTATTGTATTTCGATTTGACTGTATTTTTTTTGGTATTAAAATATGAACAAAGGCTTACTAACAATTTAATAGTATAATGATTCACAAACTTTTTCAATCTACTTGCTCAACTACCCGCATCCAACGCAAAAAAAACTGACTTTTTACCCTAACCTAACAAAGAATTGATATTACTTACATCTTCCCAAGATGTATCTACATCCTCTCGAATTATCTTCACCATCTGTAGGTTTCGCCAACGCCAACCCCACCAATAAAAAGCAAACCAACACAGTCTTCATTTCAAAATATATCTCCCAACACGTATACTTCCGATTTGCTTCAACTTGTTACTAAACTAGTAGACGGACGCCTGGACACTGGGCGGTCGCGATGTAATTTTCTTATTTATAGAACTAAGCAAACAAAGTAAAGAGATAAAATCAATGTTTACAACAAGTTTACAAACAGCTGTGGGTTCCGTGGTCGGTGATAACTTTGAATATTCAATTCTGTGGATTTCTCGATAAAACTGCTATGTTGAGGCGTAGAGTGGGGATACGACATCGTTTTAAAAGTTATGAGACTTGTCAGTAGAAAAAAATAAGTAGCAAATTTTAAAATAAGAATAGCCAAGATTGCTTGCCCTGTTCGAAAATTCGCATTTCGCGCAGTTTTTTACGTATACTGCCACATTATTGCAATTGATTTTTTTTTTATTCTCTTTGTTTAAATTAGGGCTCCTGGTCGTGACCGTGTTTCGTGTAACCGTAGCCGGATCCCCATTGCCGTGTTACACGGCAACGGTTTTAAGGCCCGTTTCCTGCGTGTTACACGGCTACGTATTAATGAAGTTACGTACACATGTACATGGGGATACGTAGTTATCTTAATTACACGCAGATCCGTTCCGCCCGCGTTGTTGAGTGACGATTCGATGCGTTGTCTTTAAGGACTAAGGAAAACGGATGAGAATGTACCGTGATATTTGTGAATATAATTTAGTGGTTACCTAATTGCCTTTCTAACGTAAAGCGCGATAACTTAGTTTAAAAATGTAATAAATAATTGTTTATTCAGTATGATAACGTGTATACGTACTGAAATTAAATTTTACATATTACTTACAGCTTTTTAAGGTAAGGAGGGCAGAATTATAAAATATAGATATTTTCTGAGTTCAATATCAATAAAAACTGACTCATTGTCATGTATTACCTAACTACCTAATTTAATAATGAGATGTGAACGGAAGTTAAAAAATACATAACACAGTGCGGAGTAAATAATTTTTCTTAGTTCTAAATATCATAAGTTAAGTTATACTTTTGTGCAATAAAGTTGAGATAAAAAAATACATAAATAAATATTGAGGGTACCAGACAACGATTAATCTATACTAGGAAACCCATACATAACTCAGGAACAAAATGAATGCGTAATAAATGTACATTTTTTTAAAATTTTTTTTTAATTAATTTTTAAATTTACTTTCTTGACGTCTAGATAAGTCAATGATTACTGCTTATTCATCGTTTTATTTTGGTATTTTATAGACGACCTAATTTCTATTTTTATGTAATTCAATTACATTTTATCCACATTTAATAAATTAATTATCGTGAAACTAAAATTGGAAATAAAATTACAAACAAATAATTTGACCTCATTTATTGCTGGTTTTGACTGGTAAATAAATAAAAAAAAATAACAGAAAAAGTGTTACCCTACTAGCAACTTCGTAAAATAAATAAAACTAACACCTTTACGTTGGCTAAATTCATTCAGGCCAAAACCAACAAGGACTAAACACAACACAATAAAATACTGGTAATCCCCGTTGCCATCTCTTCCAGCGATAATATATAGTTATGTCAAACGTTGGGAGTATTATTTGTAGTACAGTACTATTTAACGTCGTTTGGCCCAAGAAATTTCACATTGAAAGAGATGCAAAATAAACAACATTAGTCCGTAATACGTCATTGGAGGTAATTATTAAGAGCCTCATCGAACTGATTTAGACGGAACATCCAGCGTGATAAGGTGCTTACTGATAAGTAATTACGAAATGGGTTCAAAATGGATTCTTAATTCGATTATTAGTTTTGTGGTTTTAATACTGCTAGCATTAATGTTATAGATACTCTGTTAGCAAAGTGTGACGCGAATTATGAGACGAAGGTTCATTTTAGGAGGTAGTGGATTCTGTTTTATTTTGAAGGTACTTTTAAAATGTCATATGTATATCGGCTGTTAAAATAGAGCTTATTATGAAAAGGTAACATACAGTTATTTTCACGTTCATAATATTATAGCAGTGTGGAGTGAGCAGGACAGCGCCCGCTAAGAAAATGCTGATCGGTATCTGGCAGACTAGGTGGTATATTATATGCCTATACTCGTTATATTTATAATGTATATAGTATAAAGTAGTGTACATGGAAAGAACAGTAATCAAAATATTTATTAAAAAAGCAATTGAAATAAAACTATAGAAAACCGATAAACTCGCGTATATTAACTAACTTTAACTTCATTCCGACGTTTCGAACACTTTACAGGGTTCGTGGTCTGCGGATGACACAAAAGCAATTGATTTGTGTTTCACAAAAACGACTGTTTTAAATTGTATTTTATTAATAAATAAATATCTTGGGACATCTTACACAAATCGACTTAGTCCCACGGTAGGCTCAATTAAGGCTTGTAATGTGGGTACCAAGCGACGATATATATAATAGATAGATACTTAAATACATAGACAGCCATTACCAAGGAACAAATATTTGTGATAAATAATTACACAAAATAATGCCCTTGCCGGTACCTACCTCCGGCTTCGTAGGCAGGGTCACTACCAACTAGGCTACGGAGGCTGACAAATTTGTATTTAATTAGTGATATTATCTCTGACGATAGTTAAATTCAATACTTACATCGATCCAACATGTATCTGCAGCCTCTATCATTATCTTCTTCAGCTGGTTTAGCCACTACCAAACACACTGTCATTAAACAAACCAATAATATGAACTTCATATTTAATTGTAGACTTGACCTTTTTGAAACAAAATACTGCTATACCTTTTCTTCTAGACAGATCACTGATTACTGTTCACTCGTCGACTCATTTTGGTATTTTATAGACTAATAGTTACTTCATTAAAATTATTTTTCCGAATATCTCTGGGGGATCCTCAGTACCTAATAGGTAATTACTTGATGGTTTCTAATGACTTGTTAGTATAGCTATTTGTTAATCGATTATCTACATATGCTTAACATAATGTTTACGTCAACATTATATTTACTTTCCAAATTGACGCATTAAATATTGAACGAAGAATAGAAAATACGTATCGGGTTTTGTTATGTGTGACATTAGTAAATAATGCCGTAAACAAGGCCGTTAAAGATATACTGTAAATTTATAGTAATGTAAATTATTAATACCCGTTTTAATACATTATTACCTGACTACAAGTTAGTGACACACGGTATAAAATCTGCGAAACCAACTTGTAAAAAACCGGCCAAAGGCATGTCGGGCCATGCTTAGTGTGCGGGTTCGTACTCATTCAAAAAACGGATGGGCCAATTATGTTCGAAATAGTTTTATTTTAAAGTATTCTACATCTATTCATGATTTTATTTATATTTTTTGTATTCACATATCAAAAGTTAGAGGGGTTATCTCAGAAAATATTGACTTTAGAAAAAACCTTATTTTAAGACCCTTATTCTTTTTGGGAGATTTATTCAACGATACACCACAGGATTACAGCAAATGAAAAAATATCTTACTTTACAGCTGGGGGAGGCACCTACAATTTTTTTTCTATCTTTTATTCTATCAATTTCTCGGCGTCATTAATTGTTATTTGTACTAAACTGCGATTTTTTAGTACTAACGCCCACTCTGAGCTATGCTGGGAACAGACAGAGGGACAGACGGGCATTACCTACGAAACCATAAGGGTTCCTAGTTTACTACGGAACGCCAAAAACTGAGAAAATTCAAGTTACCGATGGGAAGGGTTTCGTAAGCCTTCAGAATAGTTAGGCATCGCTGGGCTACGAAAAAACTAAAATGATTTCACTAAGCATTGTGTTTTGGATCATATACGGACCCCTGAGATGCCATTTGCCTATGCATATCTGTCTGCTGATTATAACATTAATAATACTACACTTTACCTCAATCCTTGAAGGTGATAATAAGGACGTGGCTATATATTATTTATTTTGTTTTGCTGAGAACCGGTTGGAAGATACACATAGTGTTAGATATTTTCCTGCAGCCCTAGCCCAAATGCCATTCTGCAGCCGTATATGGTAAGCGATAAGGGCTTGTCTATTAATCACGTCATACTGTATAGGGGAAGGGGGGGGTCAAGAAAAAATCACCAATTATCACCATAGGGGAGGGGGGGTCATCGGACAAATCACGTGTAATTTTTTGTTGCTCGAATCTGCTGAACAGCATTATAGCCAGTAAAAAATCTTTATTTTTTTATAAAACACTTTTGAAATACTAAGTTTTACAACTTCAAGAACATTTACCTCGTAGTTGGCAAAAAAGTACGTAAATTCAAGTGCTATTAAAAGGACTACTTAAGTTGGCAAAAATTACACGTCATATTGGCTAGGGGGGGGGGGGGCGTCCAGAAAATATCATCAAATATCACCATGGGGGGTGGGGGGGTCTAAAACAAGCCAAAATTGTATGACGTCATTAATTGACAAGCCCTAAGTCACGTGACCATAATAATGTATGGAAATGGTCACGTGACTTTTCCTACGAATCTGTTTCATAGATTTATGACTTATCGCTTATCGTATACGATTGCAAAATGGCATCTTGGCTAGGCCTGCAGCCCTACCGCGAAAAACGAAATTCGTATATTTCGAGGATTTTGTCTCTCTCACTCTAATGACGCCTTCGTTTGAGTGACAGAGAATAATCCTCGAAATTTACGAATTTTGATTTTCGCGGTAGTAGGCCTGCTGTTATGAAAAGTGAAAAAAAAATATATATAAGTATAATTATTGTGATTTTTGAGTTAGCACTCGCTACCTACTTCCAAAGTTTACTTATACATAGGGTAGGTTGAGTGTATAGGTGAATAATCAATTAATCACCAAATTTTAAATTTAAAAAAGCGACTTCAACCGATTTCTCCAAGATCCCCAATTTATTTCCTATCGTCAAATCCTACTTTCTGAATGCAAATGCTTGTAAATGAAAAAAAAAGTACCAAAAGCGCCGTACGTGTAGGTACTTATAGCATTTGAAGAGATCCCTCGATTTCTCCAAGATCCCATTATCAGACCCCAACTTGGTGTCAACGGGACCATCTTAGGGTTATACACGTTCGATTACAAAAAAAAACAAATCGGTTTACGATTCTCGGGGTTCACTAATGCTTAACCAAAACAATGTTAGCAAATATTTATTTTACAACAAACGTTTCACCAATGTACCTAGTGGTAAGTAAGTGGCAAAAATGTTATTCCGCAACTGTATCATTTTACAAAAACTCAATTGACAAATAATTATTAAGGAATTAATACATTAGAACAATGTAGAAATGAATAAATGAATCAATTGTATATTTTACATGTCACCTAAAACTACGTTTAACATATTTGTACATTCACCGAATACCTATCTCGGCCATTTTTGATTTTGGGGAAAAGTTTTCTGGGTTGCAACAAAAAAAATAAGCTCGAAGACTAAGGCGGGAGCTAAGCTCCCGCCTTAGTCTTCTAACCTAACCTATCCGAGTCGGATCTGCCCTGGAAGGTTTTGTTCGCTCGCTTCGCTCGCTCACTGCAGATTTAGTCATTCATTAGAATCGTTAGTAATTTTGACCAAAACCAAATTTTATTTAGGAGCCAATATCTTAGTAATTATCAAGTTTTGAGAAAAGTTGTTCATACAAAACACGCTTATTTTAGCGTCCTCTATACGATAGCATCATAAAAAATACGTGTCATAATGACCCCACCCCCATCAAAATTTTTTTAAGTCCCGCGCCCCCGTTGCTATACTCCAACCCATTTTAGCAAACATTTTTAGGCTAATGGTAAATTTATTAGTTTAATTTGTTGTTAAATATTCTTTTGCCAAAAATACCTATTATAAAATGATATTTTATTGGTTATTATATTTGGCTAAGATAATAAATTGTCAAAGATGTTTTTGTAGAAAAAAGGATTTGCCGAAACATAATTTTGCCAGTATTTGGTTGCCAAGTGTATATTTGTCAAACAATTTTTGGTCAAATGACAGGATACCCACTCACGCATTACATATGCGTGGTATAACAGGTGACTTTCATAAGTTTTAGTCCTCCATACTCAATACAATTCATAATTTTAGCATCACTTCTTTTCATCAGCAGGAACACCAGTATTAATCTAATAAAACTGTATTCACTAACAATTAATCAAAGTTAACGAGCCACAAATAAAATAATTGAATCAACGAATTGCGGAATGTATCCCAGCGCCTGCATTCATTTATCCGCAGCACATATTAATCACAAACTTGCTATTTTATAATGGCAGGCGCTCAAAGGCGTGAATGCACGGATAACTTCAAAACTAGATAAAGCATAATAATTCGTTAGCAGCGAACTATGTATAGCATTTCATGTCAATTCGGAGACAAACGTTATATTTTATATTCTAGTTCTATTTATAACATTGGTAACATCTTTTGACTCCTTTATAAAAAAAATGCTAAATAGTACATCGAAAACATATGAAATTATGGTCAAATTCTAAGTCATTGGCACAGCAGAGTTGAAGGCAGTTCTTTGTAATACCACAGCCAAAACTAAATAAAACATTACTGAATGGAAATTAAAATCCACCTTTACTTAGCCTTACAAAGTGGAGACGACATTACTTACAACCGTAAAATTATACCAAAAATACATGTTAAATCAAATTAAGAAACAATAAGAACATATACGAACAATACGAATAAAATAATAGTGATGTTAGTAATACTTATTCATAGATTTATATACTGTTTTATGAGTTCCTATAATTGGCTCTGTATTTCTATTTAAGTAAGACTCGTACTGTATCATTGTGTAACTGTTGGAATTCCTTTATAAAATAAAATAATTTAATAACGCCTTATCACATTAAGGTTATTGATGAAAGAAGCGATGTACTTTGGTTAGGTAGTTAATATTTTTCTCAGTGATAAAGCTGTGTCTAGTGAAGACAGTCCACACTCGAATGTAATAAAAATAATGTTCTCGTATTCAGGTTAATTGAATCACGGGGTCAGTGATCGCTTTTAAACCAGTTTTCTTTGCTACTGGAAAACATTTCATGCTAATTTTAATTGAATTTCAAGTGAAAAATAATATCTCCGTATTATTATGGTTGTGCTAAAATACGTACTTATTTAAGTTTCAGTGAAATAGACAGATGGAAATATAATAATTATATTTGAATCTTAGCTTGTAAGAAGCAGCAGGCCTAACCAATATGAAATTCTGCAATCGTGTACGATAAGTGATAAGTCACGTGACCATAAAAATGTATGAAAATGGACACGTGACTTTTCGTAGAGGGACAACTACGATACGCTACTAAACGTTAGCGATATCTATAGCCAACGCTTAGTGGCGTATTGTAGTTTTCCGTCTCTGTCAGTCTGTCACTCTTTCATATTAGCGCGACAAAGACAGTTAACTACCTTTCGTTTACGATTGACGATTAAGCGTTAGCGATTGGCAACTTGTCTAAGCACCCTGGGACGACAAATTAGGTTTTAAAAACTCTTAAAAACCAGAAGGGTTGTTTTCGTCCAACGATAAAATTAGGGTTCAATAAGGAAGATTTTTAACCTAAATTATACAAAAAAAAATCTTTATGGACCAAAACAAATGTGAATGGATTTTGTCAGCTTCCGTAGCCTAGTTGGTCGTGACCCTGCCTACGAAGCTGGAGGTCCTCGGTTCGAATTCCGGCGAGGGCTTTCTTTTGTGTAATTTATCACAAATATTTGTTCCTTGGTCATGGCTGTCTATGTATTTAAGTAATTATCTAATAAATATATAGTCGCCTGATACCAACATCACCAGCCTTAATTGAGCTTACCGTGGGGCTAGGTGAATCTGTGTGAGATGTCCCAAGACATTTATTTATTTTATTTATTTATCCCAAATAACTTCAGTAGGCTTAGCACATGATCGTTGCGTCTCTATGTTGCCGCGACATAGTTTTCCCGTCTTTTACTGTGTATATATACAGTGTGTAAATCTAATACGGGCGATCAATTAACCCAGGCATGAGATTTATTAGTGTAATCATGGATTACAAGGTTTTTTTAAGTTACTCTTAATTACGAGTCCACAGATTTTTTTAAAGATTATCGGAGCAGCAATGTAGGTACCTACGAACATTTGTTATTGTTGATAGGGCAGTTATGTCATCTGCTTTTGAAATTAGCTGTCAACGAGTGCTTAACTCGCGTATGTTGCTCTGCTTGCGCGCCGATTTATTTTGTATGGAAAATTTTGTTGCTCTAATTTTAAGTAAAAGTTATTTGAATGTACTTATTATGTCGTAAACTAATACCCGTTAATAAGAGCTTCGCTCGTATTAGACTTACACCCTGTATATGTATATTAATAATTTACGAGTATGTCACCACGTTAGGTATGCTGTCACTTTAATCATGTGCTAACTCTACAGATTTTATATATTAGATTAAGATTAGATAGGACTTCTTTGGACTTGACATGACTGTATTGGCTTTATCTTCTCTTTGTTATTTGTCAGCCTCCGTAGCCTAGTTGGTAGTGACCCTGCCTACGAAGCTGGAGGTTCCGGGTTCGAATCCCGGCGAGGGCATTATTTGTGTATTTATTTATCACAAATATTTGTTCCTTGGTCATGGTTGTCTATGTATTTAAGTATCTATATGTATCTATCTATTATATATATCGTCGCCTGGTACCCACATCACAAGCCTTAATTGAGCTTACCGTAGGACTAGGTTGATGTGTAAGATGTCCCAAGATATTTATTTATTTATTTATTTATTTATTTGTTATGCGATAATCATGATTCTTGTTCGATTAGTTATAACTTAGATTAGATAATTGTCTGATTACCTTTACTTGATCATCATCAGTCAGTGATTGACTTGATCATCAGAGTCATCGTCTGTCTAAATTAGTTTTTATGCATCCCGCTTGTAATTAACCTTTTAACCGCCAGGGATTTTTCAAGGAGCCTGCCCGTATCGCCACCAATACAAAATTACACCACGCAGATCAAACCTTGCATTTGAACGAGATTCATTTACACACCATGAAAATCTAATCAGACGTTTGTCTGATTTATCGGACAAGGGCTAGATGAGATAGACATTGACTGTCTGATATAGAGTGATATATCAGACTACGGCGGTTAAAAGGTTAAATGCACCCAGTTACTTACGCAGATACTGGCGATTACTGCAATGGAAAACACTTAAAAAAGCTATGATCAAAATTAACAACATTTCATTTTGTTCACTGGTCTATTATTTTAGTGCTTGAAATAGTCGTTGAAAATTTAAAACCAAATATTTTTACATTATTCAATGCTATGGCAATCTTGTGTCATAATGTCGGTTTTTATGCAGGATGTTACAAAAATGGTGATACAAGATAATAAAAATAATAAAACATGAATCTATTAATGGTCAACCTATCTTAGGCCATTTCTAAGCAACAAGAATAGAAGTGTCGTTTTCATATTTTGTCCCATAGTAAAAGTTGTTCAAATCATTAAATGTTGTTCAAATCATTAATATGTGTTACATTTATTTGTATCACAATTTTTATAACACCCTGTATAAGACGCAATATCATGCCGATGAGTAAGTACGTCATTAAAAAATAGACAAAAACGTACAAATACATAAAACAAATACTTAGATTAGTTCCCTTTCTACCACAGACGATGAACGATTTTTTTTATTCCAGAGAAACCACTCGAGCGAGCTGTGAGTGGCCAGCCATCAGAATGTAAATTAATCAACTTTTGTGTTTGTTATTTCCATGGTTACGGTCACCTGACTCACGCTGTTTTTATGCAAAATTATGCAAACACGCATGTTGCCCATGTTTGCAGGTGATTAAGGAACGGGCTTATTAACACCAGGAAAATGCATGTTTGCGTAGTTTATGGAGCATAATTTTGCGTAAAACAAGGTGACTTTGGTGAACGTAACCATGGTAGTAACAGACAAAAAAGTTGATTCACTCAAATACCTACATAAATGGGACGTAATTATGCAAAAGGGAATCAATCCACACGAATTTGCCATTTTAAAGATCGACTTTGTTTCTTGTGATTTAAAGTGTTAATTAGAATGAAAAATTCATATGGGTTGGTTCCCTTTTGCATAATTACGTCCAATGGCACTGTATCTGTATGTGTATTTTAACTGAGAGTGTAAACAGCTGTTAAAATATGAATCCGTCCACACCTCGATACAATATGTTAACATAGTCCATATGCGGGCTCTATTACAAGCATGTTTATGCTAGAGAAAATGACCAGTAGAGAAATGTGACCTTATTGTTCACGATAGAATCTCGGCTTTATTTGTCAACGATAAGTTATAAAATAAGGCCTGCAAACACATACCTACAACATTAAATAGTAATAAGATGGACCTAACAAGGAATTAGAGAGGCTTTGCTTAGCGACTGAAAGTTTTTACTATTTGTTCGTCTCTCTTTTAACATATGTTTCATGATACTATACCTTAACGCAGTAAGCGACATAATACATTCATTAAAATAACAATTTATTTCAGTACCTACCCAGTTCTGTGGATCAGTTTCGAAATACTAGTTTTTTTATTTCAATATCCGAGCGAATAACGTGAAATTTGAACATTTGTCTCTGTCACTCCTACGAAGGCATCATTGGCGTGACAGAGACGAAATTTTATATGTTCGAATATGGCGGTCGGATTGTTAACACAGAGATAATATTGAAAAAAAAAAGTAAAATATGTGAGTGTGAGTCACACTCACATTTTTTACATATATAATTTATATTATAACGTTCACTCTATCTATTTGTTATTATTTTGTCAAGTAAAATAAATATAGACACATTACAAATGTCAACAAACTTACCGTCGAACACATCGTTTTGATCATGAATAACAAAGAGATTTTGTGTTCATTTGGAGCCGGGTGCCCAAAATGGCCGTAACCCTCCAAAAAGTATAATTTTTGTCCTAACCAAAATACGGTGCCGATTGGGCCTATCAAACAGATCACCACAATTTTTGTCACATCCTGTATTACATTTTCATAACAACAGTCCAGAGTCGTGTTAAACTTGGCTGCACTTGAACAAACTTTTCACTTGTTGCTTCTAAAACTCACATTTTGTTTACCTTATATTATGCATGTTTTCCTCGCTTGTTGCACAGTCGGTTAACAGATAGTAGTACCTGACCCGTAACACTTCAATGTAGCGTCTAGATCCAGCTTTGGCTTCACCCCCAAAATGGGGAAGGGAAATTAATCGTCCCTCATCCTAGTCCCCAAATATGCGAAAATTATGTAGAACTTTACCTTGTATTTAGTAGCTAAGAATATGTAGACAAAAATACAGACTGGACCTCGATGGCTAAACAGCTAACTAGGAGATTTTTTTGGAAATTAGTTCACGTTTGAAAACTAGTAGTTATTCTGTTCACACTAAATTGTAATTAATTTTCATATGCAAATATTTGTGTGGATTAATTAACATGATCATTAAATCCAGATAATATATTCTTACACAATATCCCTTTTTCTTTAATACTATACTTCGTAAAATATTTTTTCTTTCAGCGATAGGTTCTTTTTATTTTGAATTGCATACTTACGTTAATAAACTCGACGTTTTAAAATAGCTTGAAACGAACTTTGTAAAATCGTGTCCACTTTGAAATTAAAGCAAAAATACAAAATCAAACTTTCTAACGTAAAGTCTAAGGTTTATTTTCATATAAAAGCTCGAAGCATACTTACTTATCCCTGTGTATGCTCTCAAACGATTTGTTTTGAAAGCAGAAACTTTTTCACTATTAAACTAATTAGTTCTTTGTTCTTTGCTCGGGTAAAGGAAATTAATTAAAAATACACAAACCTTTCAGCCATTTATGTTTCATTTTGCAGTCTCGAAACATTATAAATTACAGTCGTTCTTAAACCTACTTAAAACTACTTAAAATTACGATCACATGTGTACTGTCGAGATTGTTCAAAATGGCCGAACTTTAAAAGCTGTCGTTATTCTAATCCTTTAGCTCTGGTAATAAAATCGCTTTGGGATTGTTTACAAGCCGCCAAGAAAAATAATCTCAAGTGTACAGTTCAGCAAAAATTAAAACGCACTATTACCTAGACCTTGGTTCATTGCGTTTAAGAGATCACCGTTGTCCGCGTCGATTTCCCAAGCGAATAGCCCGCCTAGTTTGTTCGCTCGCACATATTTGCCCTTGGCAATGACTGACCTTGCATCGTCGTAGGTTATGAGGTCACCTGTCTCTTTCCTGAAGACGTAAGGAGCCTCTGCGACGCTGTCGTAAGTGTATTGCCATTTCCCTTGCGCTAGCTCGTTGGCAATGTCTCTGTAGTCGACTACACCATCTTGCCATGAACCCTTGACGGGACCTGTAGCGTTTCCAGTGAAAGGATTCTTCGGGTCTTCATAACCGTGCACACCAGTCCAGCCTCGGCCGTACATGGCAACACCGACGACAATCTTCTTTGGATTCACTCCCTGAGCGAGCAGCATCTTAGTGCCGAAGTCGGTAGTGTACGTCTCTTTAGTGTTCCAGGCAGGCGCGTGCAGAGGGGTCTGGTGTCCGAGCGTGTCGTTGGACCAAGCGCCTTTGAAATCGTAGCTCATGAGGAAAATGTGGTCCATGTACTGCTGAGCCTCTTTGTAGTTCACCACTTGGATCTTGTCCCAGCCAGCACTGATGGCCGATGTCAGCTCGTACTTCTTACCAGTTTCAGCGGAGAGCTCGTTCAGCATAGCGCGCAATTCTCTCATGAGAGTGACGTAAACTTCGCCGTCTTTAGGACCTCCCAGATGAGGATTGGCTCCCTTGCCACCAGGGAACTCCCAATCAATGTCGACGCCGTCAAAGAATTTCCAAGTTTGGAGGAAGTCCTTCACTGAAGCAACGAAGCGGTCACGCTTGACTTTGTCGTCGAAGAAGAAGAAGGGGTCGGCCAGAGTCCATCCACCGACGGAAGGCAGGATCTTTAAGTCCGGTCGGGCTTGCTTGAGAGACATCAGCTGGCCAAAGTTACCCTTGTAGGGCTCGTTCCAGGATGAAAGTCCTTTCTGGGGCTTTTGCAGAGCTGCCCAAGGATCATGGATGGATACTTTGAAGTCTTCACGACCGCTGCAAGATCGCTGCAACGCCTGGAAGCTTCCTTCGATCTCTTTCAAACTGTCGTTGATGCCATCGCCACCGCAAATTGGAATAAAACCGTACAAGAGATGACTCAGATTGGGAACAGGTACTCTATCAACGGGGAACTTCCTGGGATACACTCCCCATTCTACGAAGTACGCGCCGACAACTTTTCCGGAGGTCTGCTTGAAAGGCTTATTCCTTTCTCCCATGCTGTAATCTAACGGCGGCAAATGGCTGCCATCGGTATCAGCCACGACGATTTCTGTAGGGTCGCTAGAGCTACATCCATCTTTATTGCATAGTTCTACAACCATGTCATAGCGCCCTCCCTTCTTGACTTTGAAGGCGGCGGAGCCCGTAGACTGGCCAGGTCCGGACCAGAACTCTTTTCCGTTAAGGAGGACTCTAGATTTTTCGGCGGCGTCTCCAGACCAGACGTTCCACGTGACGGAGACGTCGGCAGCATCATGGCGCTTGACGAGTTGGTTGTAGGCTGTAGCCGCTTGGTTGACTTCGACGATGGCGAAGGTGCGCTCCCCCCAGCCGAGGGAAGGCTTCCCGGGCGGGGCGGCCTGCGCCAGAGCGAGCGCCGCGATGACTAATGCCACTGGATACCCCATAACCGGTCGCAAAGTTCAACGCGCGAACTTCGTTAAGCCACGACACGAACTGAACCTGCAGATTGAGACGCATCTTTTATATACACTGATATTAGTAGGCCAACCGCTAGTACGAGAGCCTGTATCAATACTGCACCGCGGAACCTATACGGCGGATGTGGAGGCTAATTGTATAGAGCATCCGTCGTGTAGATTCTGGGGTAGAAAGTACATACTGGAGCGATTTTAGATACGAAATAAATATCATTAGCACAGTTTTGTATCACGGTTAAATTTCTAGAGCCAAGGTGACAAAAAGAGTTTTGTTTTTTTTATTCGTTGATTTATTTTGATTTTCCTTTTAGGCTAATGGACGATGACTAAGGAATGGAACGCCTTTGTTATCTTTAAGTGTTTTGCTTTAGTTGGAAACTATATCAACTATTTTAAATGCCTACCTACTGTTGAATCACTTCTACTTTTACTGGTTCCTTAGATAAATCAGTTTTAAATTACGAAATTAAAATGTGGACTCAATTAAATTTAAATCAGACACTGGCTGAAAGTTTCTGAAATAACAATATACTTTACAAAACTAACAGATTAATTTTTCGTTTTAAAGTGGAATTAGACATCTTATTGAAGAATCTAATTATCAAAGCATGTTTTAACTGAAACTTAATTAAATTTGAGCGAGTTTTTGATTAAACCTCACAATTTCTATGCATTTATTAAATTCTATCGTCACGACCATGTTTTGAATGATAAGAAAAACTACGTATGCGGTAAAGAGTACCTATATTGACAATAATAACATCGAATCATCAACTTTGAATGATGACAAAAAAGTCACATTGTGGTTTACCTTCTATGATTAAAATAAAACAATTAAACAATCAATTTTGCATAGTGAATCACTAAACACAATAATTAATTAAATGTATATTGCAGAGATCGGGTTATTTTTGTCAGTACTTGTAAAGGATTACCTACAAAGTGCCCGATATCCATTCCTGACGAATATACCCACAATACCCACATGTTATACCAACATAACAAAACTAGCTCGGTGGCAAAAAATCAAACGGCCGTTGGAGGGTAAGTAATAAGTATCCTATGGACGCTTGCAAGTTCAGGGAATTCAC